>BQNB010006146.1:0-98818 GCA_026074375.1 Tanacetum coccineum | reverse complement strand
TATGTGTTTTAATTGCGTATGGACATTACATGACTATTGTATGACTATGTTTTACGTGTTGGTATTGAATGAGATCGAATGAGTACACATACTCAGTGTTATTTGTGGTATTGATTTGGATCGGAGGGGTACGCCTACCCGGGATGGAACGGAGGGATACGCCTATCCCATGTTTGTGTGGTACATTTTGGGTGAGCTTGGTTTCTTATAGTTCCAGTGCTAATCTAAGCCCGGATGTGAAATTAATTGTGTGAATGTGTTGATTGGATTTTGTTGCATGCTAGCATAGGATCATGATAGTTCATTATTATCCTACCTTGTTTTGTTAATCACAGTGAAAACGAGTATAATTATGTGTCTAAAACCTATGACTCTTACCAACATATTTGTTGACGTTTTAAGCATCATTTTCAGGTGAGCATCTTGAGGAAAGTGAAGTTAGGAAGCCTGGCTAGTAAGACCGCAGGCTTGCATGCGGAGTTTATCTTCTAGTTTTTCATTTTGTACTTTGAATGTTGATTGAATGTTTAGGTTTTGAGATATTTTCGTTTATGTCTTTGTATTGGTGTGACTCTTTTACCTCAATACAAGACCCCTTTTTCTTGTGTTAGGTATTGTCATGACACTTTGTGTCTATTTTTGTTTTGTTTAATTCATTGTAGTTCTCTCTATTGTTGACACCATTGTGTTGTGATGATACCCATAACATTACGCCTCGTGTTTCCACCTTGGAAGGGTGTGACAGATTGGTATCAGAGCCAATGGTTATAGAGAAGCAGGTGGTTGAACCTAGACTATAACCTAGGAGTCCTTCATATAGCTGCATTATAGGGTTTAAGTGTTTAATTTCGTAAGTATTATATTTTCTCGCTTATCCGAAAGCTTTAATTATTCTATTTTTGTCTACTATTATCTAATATAATATATACTATTTCCTTATTATCTTACTCATGTCTCCCCCTACCTGCAAGAAATTTCATTGGGGAATCCATGTCCCAACTGGACTTAAGCGCTATAAGGACCTAGAGACGGAGCTTAGAATAAAACCGACGAACCGCAAATGCCGAATACCCATTGATCTGTATCCGTGCCGAGTTGGGGAGAAGTCGATTTTGAGAAAATCAGAAGGAAAATGGATCATGAAGAAGGAAATGTGAATGATTTCAAAGGATGGCACAATCTCCGAATTCCCTGGATACACATCATCGAAGGAAGAAGAGGAGGAAGAAGAGTCGAAAAAGAAGGGATCGAAGGAGGCGTCAGAAATGAGGTCAAACTCAGAGTCTTCAGGTTATGCAGCATCCGACAATGAAGTGGAATCAGATTTCGAGTCCACGGCAAGGAGTGAACCTAAGTGTAAGGAGATTGAAGATACTTGTGAGAGTGGGATTCGACCCAAACTAGATTTCATCTAAAGCTGTTCTTGCCTATATGTTACCCGACTATCCATCTTGTTTCATGTTTTGAAAAATTTAGTTTTTTATTCTATGGTTGGAGCCATGTTTAGGAATGTTACTTTCGACTTTTGGATTTTCAAGTATTTTAATATTATGACTTAAGTATTTGCTGGATTATTTTCGCGTGTGATGAGTTGAATGATTTGAATTATGTGTTATGTGGTATGTTACCCTTAAGAAGTGTCGTCAAAGGAGGGAGTACACTTGTGAAAAGGGGCATCTATAATTATGGTGGCCAACATAATTATACATGTGCCACAACACAAGTGGACTTGCAAGTATGATTACATGGATTAATGTTGACACGCTATATGTTGGTTATACTTGTATGTATATGGTAATGCGTAGAGTATGATAAGATTATGGGATTGAAAATCCTTATTATATCGTCTAATGTATATAAATTTTATACAGAAATGGCTCTAACCTGACGAAGCGGCTCTGGCAACGCCGCGAACCCCGACATCGCTGCCATCATCGCACAACAATTGCAGAACATCATTCCTCAAATCGTCACCCAAATAACTAATAATATGAACAATGCAAATGCTAATGGTGGAAATGGTGGGAATGGGAATGGTGGAAATAATTGATGTTCTTACAAGGCATTCTTGGCTTGTAATCCCCGAGACTATGATGGGAAAGGTGGTGCGGTAGCACTTACTAGGTGGATTAAGAAAATGGAGTCAGTGATAGAAAATAGTGGATGTGCGGAAAATCAAAAGGTGAAGTATGCTGCAAGTTCGTTCATAAATAAGGCCTTGGCTTGGTGGAACACTCAGATTCAGGTAAGGGGTCGTAAAGCTGCTATAGGAATGACAAGAGTTGAGTTTAAGGCGTTGCTTGCGGAAGAGTTTTGTCCAAGTAAAGAAATGGAGAAGTTGGAGAGTGAATTTTGGAATCATACTATGGTTGGGGCTAATCATGCGGGGTCTACTGATCGTTTCCATGAGTTGGCCAAACTAGTCCCACACTTGGTAACTCCCGAGTCTAAGCGCATCGGAAGGTATATAAATGGATTGGCACCTCAAAATCGTAGAATGCTCCGAGCAACTCAACCAACCACGATATAGAGTGCTATTCTTAAGGCTGGGATACTCACTGATGAGGCGGTCCATTGTGATACATTGACAAGGAGTAGTGAGAAAAGAAAGGAAGTGGAAGAAACAAGTAAACAAGTAGGTTTATGAAAAGATAATAAGAAGTAAAAAGTGGGAAAAGGGTTTATGGCGACAACTCCTCCTAGAAATGAAAATGTGGGCACATATCCTAAGTGTGCTAAGTGTTCTGCTTATCATCTAGAAAGTGGACCTTGTAGGTTGTGTTTTAACTGTCAGAAACCATGTCACTTTACCAGAGATTGTCGGGCACCTGTTAAGCTGGTGACGCCAGTTAGTGCAGTTAGGATGGGAATAATTAGAGGGTTTGTTATGAATGTGGGAGCTCCGAACATCTTCGCAATATTTGTCCTAAGTTGAACCGAGCACCTGGTCAAGAAGGAAACCGTTTAGCTTTGGAGGGTAATCGAAACACCCAGAACAATAGGAATCAAACTAGAGGAAGGGCCTTCAATGTGAATGCAGTCGATGCTCTTTAGGATCCTAATGTTGTGACGGGTACTTTTTCATTAAACGATCACTTTGCTACTGTACTTTTTGATTCTGGAGCTGATTTTAGTTTTATTTCCACTAAATTTGCGCCCTTACTAAATGTGAAACCTAGTATTGTAAGCCATGGATATGTAATAGAAGTAGCTAATGGTAAGAAAGAAGAAGTTGATAAGGTTATCCGTGACTGCAAACTAGAACTAGGAAATTCCTTGTTCACTATAGATTTGATACCGTTGGGTCATGGAAGTTTTGATATGATTGTGGGGATGGATTGGTTATCTAAGAATAAGGCTGAGATAGTGTGTCATGAGAAGGTAGTTAGGATACCGTTGGAAGGTGGTGAGATACTTCGTGTTCAAAGGGAACGTACTTTAGGAGGCACGAAAACACTAATGAGCACGAAGGCAGATGAACTGGAGTTGAGTGATATTCTCATTGTACGAGATTTCACTGATGTATTTCAGGAAGACTTGTCAGGATTACCACCGCAACGACAAGTTGAGTTCCGCATAGATTTAATTCCTGGAGCGACGCCGGTTGTGAAGTCTCCATATCGACTAGCACCCTCGAAAATGCAAGAGTTGTTTGAACAACTTCAAGAATTGCAAGATAAGGGTCCATGAGGAGCCCTAGTGTTGTTTGTTAAGAAGAAAAACTGTTCATTACGCATGTGTATAGACTACCGGGAATTGAACAAGTTGACCGTCAAGAACCGTTACCCTCTCCCCAGAATTGATGACTTATTTGATCAATTGCAAGGAGCGTGTTACTTCTCTAAGATAGATCTTCGGTCGGGTTATCATCAGCTTAGAGTGCATGAGGATGATATCCCAAAGAGCGCGTTCAGAACGCGATACAGACACTTTGAGTTTATGTTTATGCCTTTTGGGTTAACCAATGCACCAACAACCTTTATGGACTTAGTGAACCGGGTTTGCAAACCGTACTTAGATAATTTTGTCATTGTATTCATTGATGACATCTTGATCTACTCAAAGACTAAGGAGGATCATGAGGTTCATTTGAAGTTGGTGTTGGAGCTGCTGAAGAAGGAGAGGTTGTATG
Organism: Tanacetum coccineum; assembly: GCA_026074375.1. Classification (NCBI taxonomy): domain Eukaryota; kingdom Viridiplantae; phylum Streptophyta; class Magnoliopsida; order Asterales; family Asteraceae; genus Tanacetum; species Tanacetum coccineum. Next base: position 94,686 of record BQNB010006146.1, on the reverse strand, counting down.
CTAAGTTTTCCAAATGCGAGTTCTGGTTGTAGGAAGTACATTTCCTCGGTCATGTGGTCAATCAAAATGGTATTCACGTGGACCCAAGTAAGATTGAGGCAGTAAAGAATTGGAAAGCTCCTACAACACCGTCTGAAATACGATCATTTTAAGGGTTAGCTGGTTATTACCAACGTTTTATCACGAACTTCTCTAAGATTGTTAAACCCCTTACTTCGTTGACTTAGAAAAACAAGAAGTATGAGTGGGGCGCGGAGCAGGAAGAGGCTTTCCAGACTTTGAAAGATAATTTATGTAATGCTCCAATACTGTCGTTGCCTGATGGAATTGAAGATTTTGTAGTCTTCTGTGACGCGTCGAATCAAGGGTTAGGTTGTGTACTCATGCAAAGAGGCAAGGTAATCGCCTATGCATCACGACAATTGAAGATCCATGAGAAGAATTATACAACACACGACCTAGAATTGGGAGCAGTAGTGTTTGCTCTTAAGACTTAGAGGCATTACTTGTACGGAATGAAGAGTGTCATCTATACGGATCATAAGAGTCTTCAACACATATTCGATCAGAAGGAGTTGAATATGCGTCAAAGGAGGTGGATTGAGTTATTCAGCGACTATGAGTGTGAGATTCGCTACCATCCAGGTAAGGCGAACGTAGTAGCTGATGCCTTAAGTAGGAAAGAGCGAGTGAAACCTAAACGTGTACGAGCAATGGCTATGACCATTCAGTCCGGAGTTAAAAGAATGATACTGGCAGCCTAGAGTGAGGCGTTCAAGGAAGAGAACGCGCCAGCAGAAAGATTACATGGATTAGACCAGCAGATGGAAAGGAAAGAAGATGATAGCTTGTACTTTATGGATCGCATATGGGTTCCGTTAGTGGGAGGTGTGAGAACCATAATCATGGACGAAGCTCATAAGACTAGGTACTCTGTGCATCCAGGAGCAGATAAGATGTACCATGATCTTCGAGATATGTATTGGTGGTCGGGTATGAAGATGGATATCGCTACGTATGTTAGCAAATGTTTAACTTGTTCGAAAGTGAAGGCTGAGCATCAAAGGCCTTCGGGTTTATTACAACAACCAGAGATACCTAAGTGGAAATGGGATAACATCACTATGGATTTTATCACGAAGTTACCTAGGTCGAAGAGTGGGCATGATACTATATGGGTAGTAGTCGACAGACTGACCAAGTCAACTCATTTTCTGGCGACACATGAGGATTACAATATGGAAAAGTTGGCAAGGTTGTACATCGATGAGATTGTCGCACGACATGGAGTGCCTGTGTCAATTATTTTGGATCAAGTTTGACGATTTACATCACGTTTCTGGCAAACATTACAGAAAGCCTTAGGGACGTGATTGGATATGAGTACGGCTTATCATCCTCAAACGGATGGACAAAGTGAGCGTACAATTCAGACATTGAAGGATATGTTAAGAGCGTGTGTGATCGACTTTGGTGGCAGTTGGGATGTCCACCTACCATTAGTTGAATTTTCTTACAATAATAGTTACCATTCGAGTATTCGATGTGCTCCGTTCGAAGCACTGTATGGAAGGAAATGTAGGTCGCCCGTTCTATGGGCTGAAATTGGAGAAAGCAGGTTGATTGGACTGAAATTGGTGCAAGAGATGACTGATAAGGTAGTCTTGATAAAGGAAAAGCTCAAAGCAGCGAGAGATCGTCAAAAGCGCTACGCTGATAATAGGCAAAATCCATTAGAGTTTGAGGTTGGGGATCCAGTGTTTTTGAAGGTGTCCCCTTGGAAGGTCGTGATACGTTTTGGAAAGAAAGGTAAGTTGGCACCGAGGTATGTAGGACCATTTGAAATCCTTGAGAGGATCGGCCCTGTAGCTTATCAGTTAAGATTGCCCGAAGAGTTGAGTAGCGTGTACGACACATTTCATATGTCGAGTTTAAAGAAGTGTTTGGCGGATGCAAATCTGCATGTGCCACTAGACGAGATCAAGATTGATAAAACCCTTTGTTTTGTTGAGGAACCCATAGAAATTATAGACTGTAAGGTTCAGAGCTTGAAACGTAGTAAGATTCCAATCGTTAAAGTTCGCTGGAATTTAAAGCGTGGCCCTGAGTTCACGTGAGAACATGAGGACCATATGAAAGCTAAGTATCCCCGATTGTTTGCTGATTGTGCTGTTGAATCTACTAGTTAAATTTCGGGACGAAATTTCCTTAAGGAGGAGATACTGTGACAACCGTGACTTGAGCAGGTTAGTCAAACCTTTAGAGTTGACTAAAGTATTTATATGTGTTATAATTGTGAGCCAATGTGATCTTAAATGCGTATTTGATGTCAATCCGTGATGCGTGTTCATCTATTTGTGATTGAGTTGTGGGTTTAATAGCTATTTCATTTCGTTCACATTTTGTGACTATGGAAATGATAGCATGATTTTATACGTCATCGTGTTATTTGGTGAATAATTGTAGTATGAGCGTAAAGAGAATATAGTGTATTCCTAGTAATGAATTAAGTCTAGTATTTAAATTAGTTAAGCATTAGTCTTTCTAAATTAGGAAAGTAATATATAAAATGTAATTTATAAATAGTAAGTTTATAACTAGTTTTTATTTAAAAAGTTTACCAAATTAATAAAGGGCTTTTATAAAAATAACAAAATAAGGGTAATTATACATTTAATAATACTTAATATATATATATATATATATATATATACATATATATATATACAATATATTATATTAAAATGGGGCTCCTGGTTCCATTGAGAAGGCTTTTTTTTTGAGAAGTTGAGAATCTTTCGTTGAGCAATTGATTCATATTTTTTGATTGTTCACAAGTATAACATCATTTAAATAGTGGAATCAAATCTATAAATCACAAATTTGATTCACAAATCAATGCTAAAATCGAGTTATGATAATGATTCCTTAAATCTGTATAGAAGATTTAGTATTGTACTTATATCGCAAAATCAAGAGATTTTTTAACATTGATTCGAATTTTTTTTACACATTTTGGATTATAATAACATTAAAATGAGTTTTACGCTTGAAAAACTCGAATCAAAGTTAAAAATCTATCATTTTTGAAAACCTTCTCAATCTTCTCAAAATAAAAACCTTCTCAATCGATCCGGATTATATATATATATATATATATAGGGGGCCGGTTGTAGAGGAAAAAAAGAAAAAAAAAGAGTTTAAGTATAAAACAAATTGGTATTAGATAAGGATTAGGGAATTAGGTTTAGTCTATAAATACAAAATTTAGTCCTCTCCTCCCTTGTTCCTTTTGATCGGCCGAATCCCCCAAGAAGAAAAACAAAATATCTTTTTTAATCAAGAATTTAGTGTGATGATTCAAGGGTAATTGAGTAAAGGTTTTAGGTATGATCTTCAATCTCATTCTTGTTTAATTCTTCTTATATTAGTAACATTGATTGGTGAATAATTAGGGTTTATAACTTTCTGTAATTTAATGATATTAAAACATGTAGGATCGTTTGTGGTTGGAGTTGGAGCGTATTAGTGTAATCGGTTAGCTCTAGAACGCGTTAGAATTGAAATTTGGGTTTGACAGAATTTTAGGTCATGTTAAACGAATGATATCTCAATGATAAAAACGATTTTTGGTATGAATCTTATGTCTAAAATTAAGTTCAGAGAGTCTAGTTTTCAAAAAGTCCAGCCACGAAAGGTTTTGAGGTGGGGAAGTTAGTCAAATGATTTTTGCAAGAAAAGTTGTCGAAACAGTATATTCGGGTCAGATTTGGGTCTGATTTCGGGGAGTAAAACCCCTACTTAGAAGTTGAATCTTGACTAGCCAAAAATCAGAGGTCATATTTTATGTGTCTATTGACTCCAGCTCAAAGCACAACTCCTAAAACATTCTCTAAGTATTTTTAGAAAAATCAAACTTTTTAGTGTGCGTGCAGGTCCAAATTTGAGTACTTTGTGATGTTGAATTTTTATAAAATAGTTAGACTCAATATTATTTTTTCTAAAAAATCACAGTAGTTCATAACCCATTGGGGAGGTAGGGAATGCAGTAGGGAAAATCAATTTGATGAATTAGTATTTTATTTGTAGTCATGAAGTGACTACAAAATTCTGTCAGAATCTAGAAAACTAGAATAAATGATTAAAGGTATTTAGAGTATAAGTAAGGTATGGGAAGTGTGGTAAAAGGGGTTATAATCATAATATAGTCATAGTAGTCCATCAATTGATTGTTACATCGACTTGGGCGTTTAGCCTGTTAGCCTCAAAATATTGAGTCGAACAAGGAAGTTCGTTCATTAATTATATTAGGTCTCGGTCATTAATTAATTATACGTTGTAATAGGCTAGACGGATAAACGGGCTCTTTATGCAATCTAATCGGTCATGTGTATCGGGCGAAAGCCCAAGTAATCCCGAGCCTGGCCCGTAGAAATACCAAGGCATGAAAGCCTCTTGTTTTAACTATAAATACCCCTCTCCAAGGATGGAGAGGGTGTTGGTCTCATTTGTAACTTTGCAAGTAAATCAACCACTTCTTATTTTTCTCCTTACTTTCTCTCTCTAGTTTCTCTCTCTAAAATTCTTCCATATTTCTCATCTTATTTTCTTGTATCCATGATGAAGTGAAAGTGTTATGGGTTATCTACATAGCCTAATTATGACACCCCGAGAATTTCCGTCCAATAATTTAGCCGTTTCCGTTTAGCAATTTGAATTTTTGAAGTTTCGTTTAATATTTACGTGTAACCGGGAAGTATTCTCGCTTTTATCTGAGAATCATCTCCGGGAGCGAACCGGGATGCCTAACGTTGTAGTATTTTGGCAATAGCCACGTTTTTACATTTTATGGCCATATTTAAAATTTCATAATTTTCGGAGATACCATTATTCGTTTTGTTACTTGCGTTAATCGTGGTTTACTTATAACATAAGCTTATGCATGCAAGACTTGGAAATTAAATCAAGTGGGAAGCACTAGCAAAATAAAATGAAGAAAATTAGTTGGTTCCCCTTCCCCTTATCTTGTTCGGCACAAACAAACACCCTTATCACCCTTGGTGAGCAAGTTTGAATTCAAAATCAATAAGACAAGCCTTTATCACATGATTTGTTATAACTTGAAGTTGATTGGAGGATCAAATTGGTCCCTCCCCCTTCTTGTCTCTTGTACACGAAACACACACACATTTAGTGTATGAAGTAAACTTGTATTATTTAACCCACTATACTTCCATTATCTCATTCATAACACACACACTAAAAATTTGGTTTTCTCTCTTCTTCTTGCCTTCTTTTGTTCGAACCACCCAAGACACACACACACTTTCATAATTTTTCATCTTTGATCAAAAACACTTGAAGATTCATTGAAGGATTGATCATTTGTATCATCCGGGTATTAATTAAACAACATTTGGGTTGTTCTAATCTCATTCTTCCTTCTAAAAACCTTCCAACTTTGTAAGTCTTCAAATTCTTAAATAACTTGTACTTTCCTTATCATCTTGATGCATACATGCTAGTTGTACAACTTCTTTTGTAAAAACAAGATTTTAAAACTACATAAACCCTAAAAAATAAGCTGAACCGAATAAGCTAAAACATCATGAATCGCTCCTGCAGCTCTGATACCACTTGTGAGGTTTCATAATTCACGATCTCGGGAGGTCAGGGAAGCTCAAAATAAAAATAAGCCATTATGGAGAGGAGAGAGCTTTTTCTAATTTTCAAGTTTTATTAAAAGGAAAAATGAAAGGGAAATTACAAATGTGAGCTTCACCCTCTAATGTTGATTAGAGGGGAGTATTTATAGGTAAAACACAAGGACACTTTGGACTAATTACACTTTTAGTCCTTGTGTTTTAAATTAAACATAAACTAGAGTAATTTCTATATAGACACCATATTTTTGATCCTAACAATCTTCCCCCAATATGGTGGCATATGGAATTACTTACAATGTATCCTACAAGTACAAATAGCTAAAGATATCTGCAGTTTGCTTTGTCTTCAACATGTACTTTAGCTTGAATCATTCCTTCACTTGTAGAGAATACAATGTAATCCATATAAACTGAGTTGACTTCCCCCAGTTCATACCATATGTCTTTAAGCAGTTCAACTGCTTCCCCCCAAACAAACAGCCATTTGAAGCAAATATGACACTTTGATGTAGTTGACAAATCTTCTAACTATAGCGGTTTAAGCTCGCAGCGGAATTTGCAGAAGAAGAAGTAAACCACACTTAGCAGCAAATCTGACTTCTTCGTTGCTGATTAGTAGCCAATCCACTCAGGGGAACATGCACATACTTCACACAAACAACACATAGAAGAAAGAAACTCCAAGTCAATTAAGTCCTGGATGTTGTTTACACCAAAGTCAATTAAGTCCTGGATGTACATATTTCTTCCCCCTGGTTGTTGCACTATGTTGTATACACCAAAGTCAATTAAGCCCCGGATGTACACATTTCTTCCCCCTGGTTGTAGCATCTATCAAACACTCTTCCCCCTGATTATATCTGATGACCATCGAAATAATCATAATTCGGTTACGCCCGAATGTTCGATAGAGAAGTCATGTGTAAACTCGCTTCTCCTCAGACTTATTTAATTCTAACCTCGTATTCTGTCGGCTTTTTGTAATTATTACTGATGGAGAAAATGCAGTATCACAAACTTGATGCTGAAGTAGAATACCACAAACTTGTGACTTATGTCTTGTGCTATCCATGAGAATCCAAACTTATACTGAATACTACAACGTAATTCCTTAAAGTATAAGTAGACCTAAGTCTCTTGACAAATCCTCAACTATGTGAGACACTGAGCACTACAACGTAACTCCTTCAAGTGATAGCAAATATGCGCATTGAGCACCAACTTCTGCGTTTATAGATCACACATTGCTAGATTTGTTAAGTCTTCATCAACAATCGGTTATAAACTCAAACAAGTTATCTTTAAAAGTCATCATCCAACCAACCCCGACTTTTAAGATATGATAAGTGCACGCACCCGTGAAATTCCACTTCAACTTCAAATAAATGATAACGAATCATCCCCGTAATCAATTCTTGCGATTAAATCCCAAGACTAGCCTTTTGAACGGTTTTTGTGAATCTTTTATCCGGATCGTTTTAAGCAATAAGTGATGTTTTGTATTTTTGTGTTTTAGCCATAATAATTCAGCCCATCAAACAAAATTCGTAGTCCAATGCTAAACTTTTGGAACAAGAGATCAACAACCCAAGTGAATAGCAATACATTCAGCCCATAACTTGTAATATACTAATCTAGCAGCCCATCTCACTCTTATTTTCGGTACAGCCCATTATCTATAACTTTTTGGTAAGAATACAGGCCCAATCATTCTTATAACCCTTACACCACCTTAATAATATCCCACACACACACAAACCCTACCACATCATTATATCCTCCCCCATTAACACTTGTGTCTCAAAGTTGCACCTCCCAAAACAATAAACCCTCATTGTCTTCTTCAATTCATACCAGTCACCATTATACACTCCTCATACTCGATACATAAGCACCAAATATACAACCTCTTTCTGTATCCGCATAATAAAATGACGGCATCAAGATCCATGAATAGGTCTCGGGTAGGTTATTGCTTTTGTTGTTTTGCATTTTTGGTACACCGAATCAAAGAAAGAAGATAACATTACTTGTTATATTCCTTTCTTTATATTTGAACATCAAAGAGAGGATTTTTACTCATCTCACAGATCGATGATGAATACTTCACTCATGTTGTTGATCTTGTAAAGGACACAAAGTTGTTGTAAAATACGAGAAAGATAACCTGAGATCTTGTATTGTTTCCTTTTTTGATTTTGGTTGAGATTGGTGTTGTGAAGATGGATTAGGATAGTTTGGATTATTGATGAAGTTTTGTTGTTGGTTGATATTGGGATTTAGAGGCTGATATTGTAGATGTTGATTGAGGTTTTGATTCAGTAGCAGTACATGTTTACCGAGTCTGTACCGAGTTGACTCACTTGATTTGTAGATCTGTTGTAAACTCAGGTGTCAAGATTCATTCTCGGAATCGAAATTGTAACTTTTCTTTGAACATTGTAAATGATTATTTGTTATAGATCCGAATCTTGTGTAAAAATCATTCTCGGAACCATTTTTGGAAACTATGAAACTCAGAATAAGCAGTTATAGTATCGACTTTGACTGTTAACCAAAAGTCAACGTCGAATTTGCTTTCGAAAATGCTCAATAATCAGTAACTTCCGAAATTACATTCGAAAATGCACAATAATCAGTAGCTGATATCTAAAAAATATTTAACTAGTTGAAATTTGACAACTCTTATGATAAAACCATACACAGCCAATCCCGAACTAGTCAAATATATTGAAAATGATATGCACAAGCTGCTGTAACAAACTGGTGAACCGAATAAGCTACTGAAAAATGCTGTAAAACTATCAGAATCTAAACCGAATAGGCTGCTGGATAAGCTGTAATACGCTGAATCTGGACCGAAATAATACTGAATAGGCTGTTGGACCGAATCAGAACTAAAAATAAGCTGAAATAAGCCGGAATAAGCTGAATAAGCCGAATCTGAATAAGGTAAAACATCACGAATCGCTCCTGCAGCTCTGATATCACTTGTGAGGTTTCTCGATTCACGATCTCGGGAGGTCGAGGAAGCTCAAAATAAGAATAAGCCATTATGGAGAGGAGAGAGCTTTTTCTAATTTTCAAGTTTTATTAAAAGGAAAAATGAAAGGGAAATTACAAATGTGAGCTTCACCCTATAATGTTGATTAGAGAGGAGTATTTATAGGTAAAACACAAGGACACGACTAATTACACTTTTAATCCTTGTGTTTTAACTTAAACATAAACTAGAGTAATTTCCATATAAACACCATATTTTTTATCCTAACACTTAGTTTTGTGATCGTGGTTATTTTCATGTAATAATATTTGTACTTTTGAGCTTATTATATTCGGCTTATATTTGTGAGCTTATTTGATTATTTTAAGCTTATTAGGGCTTATATATGGTTCGGCCAAACTAGAAAAGAAAGAAGAAATATTTGTTTAGCTTATTTTGATTTGACTTATATTTTATTAGCTTATTTTCTAGCTTATTTGGAAAGGACAAACGATAAACTTATTCGGCTTAATAAATAAGCTCGAATATACTTTATTAGGGCTTATAGCCGCGTCCCACATACAAGTACCCAACCTCTATGTGCTTATTACTTAAGGCTTATATGAGTTCGGTTATTTACTTGGCTTATTGTGAGCTTATCAATAGCTTATTATCAAGTCGATGTGTTTTATTATTTATTGTTTTGCTTATCGGATTAAATGGTATAAGGTAAAACTACATTTTCGGACTTAACGGGCCAAGGCCCAACATAAATACAAAAACACCTAGGCGTAAAGCTATGGGGTAGCTTATTGGATAAGTTCGCGAATAGCTTATTTAATAGTATACGATTTAGATGTGTTACGTTTAATTTATTTTTAAACGTTGGACGTTGCAAATAATAAGGGATTTGATGATGTATAAATTTGTAATTATGAAAAGTGGATTGAAAGTGGTTTGAAAAATGGTTTTAAATAAAGTCTACGACTTTGGAAAAATAAAAACGTTATATACACGATACGGGGTCATGCCGAGAAATTTTTATAAATTACTATACTTAGTAAATACTACAAAACGTACATGGTAAATGAGATACGAGAATTTAAATTAAGTAACGAACAATAATATAAAAATATATACAAAATATATATTTTTACTTAGACGTTATATATCTATGTAATATTAAAATACATATTATTTCTACCCATTTACTTACGGAAACATTTTATTACTACACGATCACAAACGTTAAATTTCAGATATATATTAACAAAAGTACACTAGTATATACACTATGCATTTTCCATAAAATTTCACTTCGATACCGATATTAAATCAAACGTCACATTTCATAGGTTGCTTTTCGTTATAACGCGTTCGTTACAAAGGGAAATTATTCTCTAGACTATTCTTACCTCAATTACACCAAATCAAGGTTGAGTTCATAGGCCCCACTCTTTTACTGTTTTGATAAAATGTTATATACTTGGGGCGTGAGAAACAATGCTTGTTTTTTAAAACTGGGACACAAGGATTACGTGAGATTTCCCTTTTTAGTGGTTGCCTATGTCGCATTTAGACCTTCAATTGCCTGAAACTATCATGAACTCGTCAATTTCTGACCAGAGGTTTCACCGGTCGAGGGAGCGCGATGGTGATATTAGGATCCTATTGGACTATTATCCCTAACGCTCACTACCCACGGGGCTCCCGATTAAACGGATATATGTCATGTCGAAACTGGTTAGGTGGTCTTTGGTCGGACACATGTAAGGGCAAGAAAATACTTATAGCAATGTACATGCTATCTTTCATTATTAGCTTCAGTGTCATGAGCTTAGTGCAACGTAAATACTGTTGATAAAATATAATGCCTAAAAACATTACTAATATTTTTCACATCTTTACGTTTTGATAATCAAAAATATAAAAACGTTCAATGTAAAATTGAACGTAAACAAGTAATTAGTAGTAAATTTTCATTTTGAAAATTATATCACTTAAAGGTATGAATAAATAAATGCTTAATGCATTTTATGATCAAAGGAAATTTTTATTCAACCTCACACTTTTATAAAAATGTTGTAAACATTTTTATAAACATTACAAAACATTTTCTACAATTAAAAGAAATGCTTTATTCAAAATAAACATTTTGAAATTCAAATTTTTGGTCCTAAAACGGCTAGAAAAGTTCTAGAAAATTCCCCCTACAGTAAAGACAAACTGGGGAGCGCCTATCCTAGGGCGCCCCCCTTAAATACACGTGCGGCCCCCTTAAAATTAAGAAGCGCAAATCTTGAAAGATTTAGAAGATCTTCTCCATTTGATTCGAAGCTTTGTCACGGGACTTTTGATCATCACGTCGTGAAGGATATGGAATATTTGGCTTAGGTAAACTCTTCGAAACATCAGATTCCGGAATGGGAGTGGTTTTAGGTAAAGTCTTCGGAACATCGGATTCTGGAATGGGAGTGGGGATAACCGGAGGTGGGATTTGAGCAGTACTTCCTTGGAAATTTGTTTGCTCTTTATCCGTTGTCTCCTTGGTTTCTCGTTCCAAGACCTCTTTAGGAGAAGGATTAGTAGAAATCGAGGGTCCCTCGTAAGCAACACCACTTCGAGTAGTGATCGCTTTAATCTCACCCTTCGGGTTTGGAATGGTATTACTCGGAAGAGTACCCAAAGTTGAGGCTTGGTTTTGAAACAATCCACAAATCATGTTTTGTAAATTATTTTGAAAACTAGTTTGTTGATTCATAATGACGGCTTGTTGAGATTTTATTGTGTTTTGAATTTCATTCTTAAGGTCTCCTTTTAACGAGTTGATTTGATTTTGCATGTTTCTTAACATCTGATCATTATTCCTCTTGTAACTTGAAAAATCATTTGAAATCTCTTGTTGAACTTGATTATTAGGCACTTGAAAAGGTTGGTTTTGAAATCCTTGGTTTTGAAAATTTGGAGCATGATTATTTTGAGCTTGAAAACCTTGATTTCCATGAAAATTATTTCCCCGATTAAAATTATTCCCTTGAACTTGATTCTGATTAAACCTATTTTGACCATTGTTTTGCACCGGAGCAAAACCTGGTGGTGCCATTTGATTACTAACACGGTTTGGAGGGTTAACTTGATTGTAAGTACCCGTGGTCGCACAAACACTAGCCTGATTGTTATCGGTAGCCGGACAATTATACCAAGAATGGGCACCACCACAAGTAACGCAAGTTTCCTCAACCGCTTTAACCGGAGCGGGAGTGACAACTTTTTTAGAAACAATCTCGACTAAGGTCGAAAGTTGATCCGCAAGCTTATCAATTCTCTCATCCGTTTTACTAGAAGTAGCATTCATCCTAGAAGCATTTGATCTATTTCGTGAATAACGAACTTTTGATTTATTCTCAATTATGTTTAAAGCCTCTCTAGTCGTTTTACTCAAAAGATTTCCACCCGCCGCGGCATTTAAGGAGTCTTGTTCATTCTCGTTTAAACTGTTATAAAAGGTATCAACTCGAGTTAACTCCATAAATCTGTGATGGGGACAAGCTCTAAGCAACTCCTTAAATCGTTCCCACGCTTTACTAAAAGTCTCCTTGAATTTTTGTGTAAATCGAAAAATTTCATTCTTTAAGTGTGTGATTTTTGAAGGAGGGAAAAATTGATTCATAAATTTGGTAACGAGATCCTCCCAAGTCAAGATTGAATTTGGTGGTTTTTTCTCGTACCAAGTTTTAGCGGCTCCCTCGAGCGAATATGGAAACATCATAAGCTTAATCACATCGTTAGGCACATTCCTAAATCGTAAAGTCGAGGTAATTCTTTTGAAACTATTAATATGAGCATGATAATTTTCACTCTCACGACCGTAAAATGGATTTGCTTGAACCAATTGAAGCAAATTCGTCTTAATGTCAAAATGATCCGCATTGATTTCTGGTAAAACAATAGCTTCTCCGTACCCTTTCGTGGGTGCTCAGAGTAGCTCTTCCATCGTACGTTCTGCCATTTCAATAATAGTTCCAATCTCGGGTTCGACTATGTTAGAAACTTGTCTTCTCCGACGTCTTGGAATTGTGACGTTTGAATTATTAGGATAATTGGAACGTCTAGTGCGCATGCACTATTTAAAGAAAATAGAAAAAAAATGATTTTTCAAAAGTTTATTCACAATCTAATTTTAACGGACAACGAGATAGACGACTTGAACCAAATAATCAAACTTACTTCACGGTAGCTCTTAAAAAATTTACTTTTTAAGGTGAGTCGTATTTCGTAAGTGACACAAATGGTAAGGTTTTAAATCTTTTATTCTAGTTGGGAACTTATTATGATAATACCTCAATGGAAGGTATTATTTGTTGGTGTTCTTTAACCAACTTTGTAAATTTTTATATTCACAAATTAACGAGAAAAATCGAAAAATCCGGAAGAGCAAATATTTTTGTCTTTTTGTTTTTTAATCTTCTACTTATACTAAAAAGAAAAGAAAAATATTTTTTACTTTTTATTTTTTTAATTTTTTTTTATTTTCTTAAAAGCGTAACTTTCGAAGACGTAGGCTAAATCAATTTGATAATAGTAGTCACTCACTTAAGAAAATAATAAGTTCTCAAAAACCCTCCGAAGATAAAACCGGTTGATTGCAGCAATCTTATACACGTAAAATAATATAAGTATAAAAAATTTACCAAATTACCCTTGAGGACAAAGGAAGAAAGGAAAATTCTCACAAATATATATATTATACGTATATTAACCGGGAAGTATGATTCCCGAGTCGTATTTCCGTAACGATTTATGAAATTGAGACCACGTTTGTTGTTCGAACAATGATTTGAATTGGTTCAAAGATGATTTGTTTCCTAAAATCCTAAAATTTAACAAATTAAAGGACAATTAAACATAACTTTAATAACGGGAATTTAAACTTTAACTAAAAACGCAAAACGAGAACCCTAAATGGCGATTAAAAACCCTAAATTTCCAAAATTAAACCTAAAATGAATTTTTCACTTTTAATATACTCTAATTGACTAAAAAGTAAGTTTAAAGAAAACTAGAACAAAAACGGAGTTGAAATGAGCTTAAAAACACGAAAAACGTGAACGGGAACGAATCCCGTTCTTTAAAAATCGAAATTTTGCAATTTTAACCCTACGGAAACAAAACTAATTTTCCTAGAAACTTTATGATAAAAGAAAATTTTCTAAAAAAGAATTATATTTTTTTGATTATTTTTCTATTTTTTATGATTTTTCAAAGTTTTTAATAAAAATAAATGTTTAAAAATACTAAACTAATTATATAAATTCTAAAAAAATACAGAAAATAGCTTGAACTAAAAGGAATCTAGGAAAAATAAGCTTGGTTACACAGCTTATCGAATAAGCTGTGTAATAAGCCAAAACAGCTTATTAAGCTAAAAGAGCAAAAACGTATACAAATAATAAATCTTGTGAATCTATAACGAAAAAGACCCCAGGGCACGATGGTAAGAGGTGTGTGGTGTGAGGTGTTTATAAGGGTTGAGGATGTTGAGGTCGAGGGTTCGAGCCTTGCTCACCCCCGATTTCCATCTTCCCCCTTTTTTTATTTTTGAAAACTTATAAAAGCAAAGTTGTAGAAACTATGAAAATAAGCACTTTTAATAAAAGAAACTTCTTACGAAATTCCCTAAATAAGTTGAAAATCAGCTTAAAAGACAGAAAAATGTTAAACTTTCTTTTTTAGCTTTTATATAAAACTTAAGAACTTGAAAACATGAAATAAGCTAAACCTAAGACTTAATAAGCTACTTTTACACTAAACCTAACCTAATAAGCTAACCTGACTTAGAAATAAGCATAGAATCAAAAGCAATAAGCTGAATTATCCTAATAAGCTCTTAAACACTAACTGAAAACCAAACAGCCTGCAAGGGCAGTTTCAAGCTTAAAATTAAGCTCACAAATGGATCCTTAGGGGAAAAATCTTATCACCTACTTAAAGCTCAGCTAATAAGCTTCTTAAAACAATATTCAGAAAACATTTTGAAATCTAAATGAGTACTGAAAAAGCAATAAGAAAAAGCTATAGGCTACTCTTGATATTTTTGGATTTTAAATGAAAAAGCTAATAAGCTAATCCTACTGATTAAATAAGCTAATGACAACTGAATTTTAACCTAATAAGCTAATTAGGACAAGAATTAAACAAAAGCTTAAAAGAAATAAGCAATAAAACTCTAAAAAGCACTTAATAGAAACTGACAACCAAACAGACCCTACAGGGATCTTTGAGCTTATTTTTCAATAAGCTCTTGGATCCTTATGCACTATTAAGCTACACTGGATTAAACTACAACTAAAAAGCTCTCTAAAACATCTTTCAGAAACTATTTCGAAATTCAATTGCTTATTGAAAAAGCTATATGAAAAGGTTAATGCAGATAGAGTAAAATATTTTTTGGTTTTTGAAAATTTATGAAAAAGGAAAAGTGTTAAGCTGCAGATCAAAAACAGATAGGCAAATAAGCTACTTAAGCTAAAATAAGCCATATTCTACCTAGATTAGCCTATAAACTAGTTATGCACTAAAAATCAAAAGCTAAAAACTAGTTTTACCTTCTGAAAAATTGATTTGAAAAAGGCTATTTTGTCTACTAAAACTGCTGATGCAGTTTGCACAATAGGTTACCAAAGTTCAGTTTACACAATTGCAGGCCTAATGACTTGTTCTATAACCTTAAAACAAAAGTAATTTGAGTACTACCAATAACTAGAAGAGACTTAAGCTAGATATGCTACTATGAGAGATTTAATGATCACATGATCAAAGTATTAACTAGAAAACATATGAAAACTTAATTAAACCTACAAGCTTCTCTAAATCCTGCTTATATAAACCTATAAATGAGATTTAAAGAGATACAAAAGGCTTAATGGCTTTGACAGTACTAACTCTAGTTAGTACTGTCATTAACCAAACACCCCTTTAAATTCTAAAATCCCATTTTAAGCTTATGATAATGAGATTTAAAGCTCAAATATCAAATACCAGATGTTAAACAGCTTATAACAACCAAAATAAACCTTAATCAATAAGCAAATAAGCCAGAAATGAAGAACTTATACCTATGCTAATTATTTTTGGTTTTTATTGATTTATAAGACAAAAAGTGAAAAACTAAGATCTACACTACTTAAGCTAAAAACAGATTATAAAACATGATCAATAAGCACAATGAGACAGAATTAAGCACAAACAAGCTAGATTATAAGCAAAATAAGCAAATTATAAGCTAGAAAATTAAGACAAAAATAGAAATAAGGAACTTACCAAAGCCTTAGCTAAACAAAGGCTTATTAATGCTCAAGGAGCTGTTCTACAAGCTCCAGCTTATCCAAAGATAAGCTGGTAGGGTCCCATAAGCTCTTCCAGGTTAAGCTTATCATCCAAAAAGCTCAATTCCATTCTAGCAAAGGTATTAAACCGATTTTAAAGTTTTAAGTAGATTAGATGCTTAATTTGAGCTCAATCTTAGCTTAAAGACTAAGAGAGCTTATGATGAGCTTATTTAGAGCTTATGTAACAGTGACAAGAGCTTTGAGAAATATAATAAGCTAAAACAGATTTCATAAAGTAAACTAATATTTCATTGATTTAAAAATAGATTACATAACTTGGAATTGAAAATACAAAAGCTTAATGAGAAATTACATTTAAACTAAAAAAAATACATAAGCTACTTAAGAACTAAAAAATGCAGGAAAAGAAGATGATGTGTGTGAGGGGTGAGCTTGAATTTATAGCCTTCATAGGATGCTTCTAGGTCCTGAGTTTGTTATACGCTCCCATGATCTCGTCCTTTCATTCAAGCCAATTATTGGATCCTAACTTTGAGTCGTTGGATTAAATGAGTGAGCACACGGATTGCCAACGTGGCATTCCGTGTGTCAGGCTCATTGTACTTCTTTTGCACTAACTTTAGTGCAAAATAATAGTCCTTGGTGTGTTTCTTTCCATGCCCGCGTGTCAGACCTTTTGGGTTTCCACCAATGGAAGGCTTGTATGACGTCTTCTTTTGCCAGCTTGGATATTGGTGCTTGAATTACTAAGCCACGTCCTCAATTTACATTTGCCCTTTGATTTTGACTCGGGGTAAAATGAAGAAGAAGATAAACATTAACAACCACCTTTCCCGCGTTTATAAAAGGGTGAGTTTAATTTATTTGACCCGGGTAAAAATGTGTTGACTTGGGCCGGGTTTTGGGTTAAAAGAAATGGGCCACGGTTTGTTTTGGGTTGTTATAGAAAGATAACGAGTGTTAACTTTTTATAATAGAAAGTTAACACCGTTAGGGCTTTAAGGGTTATTTGTGAAATATGTTTAACAATGAGGGGATATTTTGGGAATTTTTGGGTTTTGTCATTTATTGAGTTGACTTTAGTTGACCTTGATAGCATACTCCCGGCTATTGCAGACTCTTTTTCGTCTGGTGTCCGTGTTTGTCCGGTTTTGACCGTTTTCTTGTGATGTTTGCATTATCCGTACCTACACAATCACAAAGACAAAACAAGCAATATACAAGCATTTTAAGCACAATTTTGTCTTTTATTAGACAACCGAATGGGGTGTTAACGTCTGAAGACCTAGAATGTCAAGTCCACGGTTTGCCTCCAAGTTGATGAGAAATGATTTGTTAAAAATAGTCCACCCCTCATTATTTGCCTAAGTTAGAGAATCTGCTGCTGCAACACATCATCAGCGTGAATGCACTACTAACTACTCTAGGAATAATCATAAAGAGCGTATGGTTCTAATGATATGGTTCATGCGTTACTTTCTAGAGGATGCTAGGAAAAGACACAAGGACCAAAACCAGGATTCCTAAATATAGGGATTTGGACTATACTAGAGCACACTTACACTCCTATTGCTTGTACACCAAAACTAGAAACATATTATAGGAGTTCTCTGTATTAGTATAGTGGTGGAATGTCAATTGGTGTGCCTCTAGTAGATCACTCTAGGGTTCTAGTCTCTTCTTGGACTCCTAACATTGTGTTTAATTCGATTTGTAATAAATATATCTTTATACAGAATTCATGATGATTGTATAACAAGATCCTGAATAAGGTGAATTCTCGTGCTAAAGTTCGTCCCCTCTTTCTCCCCCCCCTTCCCATTTTCCCTTTTTTTTTCTTTTTCCCCCCCTTTTCCCCCCACCCCCCTTTTTTTCCCTCTTTTTTCCCCCCCCCCCCCCCCCCACACCCCCCCCCCCCCCCCCCCCCCCCCCCATCCCACTCAAGATCTGAAATACAATCCCGTTGAACCAAAGAACCACACTCATAAACCTGGTAGGCAGATTGGTATAGGACAAAGGTTTTCTCTCAATAAGTCTTCCGTTGTGCATGAGAAACCACACACTCCTAGATCTTGTCTTAGGTGGAAACCAACGGGTAGAATTTTCAAGACTGTTAGTCTTAGGTGGATACCTACTGGAAAGATGTTCACCGATACAAACCAAAGTTGATAGTGAACCTCAAATAGTTTCAAATGAGATATCACTAACTATATTATGCAATCAAACTCTTTATTTGAGTGCAGATACTTCTAACTCAAGTGCAGGTTCCATCTATCAATCCTTTAAAGGAAAGACTCAGAGTTTGGTTACCAAAAAGACTGATATCTCATACGTCAGGAGTTCAAGGAATTCAAATCTGATGAACATGCTTCAAAAGATGTTTGGACAAAACAGTTCAGGCCTCGTTCTTCATCTTGATGGGGGGGGACGTCCAACCTAGTTCTAAATGTCAAATGGGCTCTGCTGGCAATCTTCTTTCAAAGCCCTGTTCCTTAAGTAAAGAAAGGTGTACGCCTTCAGAGAAAAGGGAAAGTGTATGTGTCAGTGCCATTTATCCTTGACAACCTAAAAGAGAAATCTTTTCGGTTTATGAGCTAATTAACAAAATTCAAGTTTTGTGTATGGTAAATGGTTGTAATCAAATGTAGATTGCAAACCCCATCTTAGATAAAAGGAAAATGTAGTGTTAGTGCATTTATCCTTATAACATAAGAGAAATCTTTTCGGTCTTGAGCTACTTTCAAAACACTCAATGTTTTGTTGGCTCAAGTCGAGGGCGTCGTATTTCTTTCTGTTACGAAACCAGTTTTTCAAAGAAAAGGAGAGTGTACGGCTTTAGTGCGCTTTATCTCAAAAAGAAGAGAATCTTCTTGTTTTGACCATTCCTTATTAACAAGCTTTCATTTTTTCCCATGCTTGTGTTAGTTAAGTGGACAACGTACATTAGCTGGTATTATAATTCACTAGATCAAAAATGGCAATCGCATATGCAATTTTTGAAGGGGAGAATAGTAAATTAAATGTGATTAAAATGGTTTATCTTGGTCTTTGAATGTGTATAAAATGGTCAAATGTGAAAGTGTAGGGTGTTAAATCTGTAAGGTGTTAAATCTGTCTGTAGGGTGTTAAATCTGTCTGCTAGGAGATTAGATTAATCTAAAAGCCTTGGATCTTGCTTAATGTTAGATAGCGGTTGCATATTCTTGATGGCGGAATGTTAACCTACTGCCTGGCGGTTGGTGATCTATTGGGGCAGCCGTCTAGGGGACTAATAGTCCATTTCTGGCCCAATAAAGCCCAATAAACCTCTAGGCCTATTCCAAGGGACCATTTGTCTTGTTGACTCTCATGCCGGCTTCGTTAACTTGTCATTGAGCTTATCAAGATAATCTCTAGAACAATCGACCAGGTTGACCAATGTTGACTTAACCCATTGTCCAGTAACTCTAATGTGGAATATCTTCGTGCTAATCTGAATATCAAGGGCATGTCAAACTCAATGCGAACATCTTTATCTAACATTGATTATATGTTATGTTTGTCTATCTTTGTTGATATTCTTTAATAGATGCGATGGCAGAACGAGAATTATTCCTTGACCTGACCCTACAAGAGGAGATGAACAGATCCTTCATTGCTCAGAACAGTTATAGATTGGCAAAGAGAAACCTTCTCTAAGATCTACAGAAGTTGCAAAGAAGCCTATCTTTCCACATTTAGTTGATATTTCAAGAACACAACTTCGTTAGGGCATTCACTGCATTAGCAATTTCCCTTCTAATTACATTCAAGCTGTTCTGGAATACTCTGACTATGATGTAAAGACTGGGGTATATAGCTTTCAAAACTTGATGAAAAATGGTTTACTCTGAGTGCTGATCTTTTTCGGAAGGCCTTAGAGATCACTCCTGCATGACAACATCGTCCTAAAACGTGATTAGCTTGGAATTATGAAATCTATCAACTTAACATGAAGCTGGAAGAAGATGCTATTGCAAGAGAAGTTCATGTCTACTCAGCCAAGAACTTGTGTCTGAATTCAAACCCGAGCCCACAACAACAGAAGACAGTTGTATTGCTTTCAGAGATTCTTTATTGTGTCAAAGAAGAGGTTTTGATTTGTCTAAGAAGCTCAAGGGTATTCAACTCTTCTCCTGCTAAACAAGAGGATGCTGACTATAAAAGCTCTCAAAGGAAAGCAAGAAAATGATCAGAGATAGTATGGAACTGGAGGCTCAAATGAAGGAACTGGTAACATACTAGGGGTTCCTGATGAGTCTACATTCGTCTCTAGAGCCTCAAGTGAAGGAACTGGATCCAAGCCAGGGGTTCCTGATAAGGAAAATCTAATTCTTGAGTGGGAAGCAGATATGGACAGTGAACATTTTGACAAAGATGATAATGCTGGGGATGATAATGAGGAAACTAAGCCTGATCCTGAAGAAATATATAAGTAAAAGATGAACCAGGAAAAACTACTATGGAAACGAAGTTTGAATCCATGGTCACTGTTCCTATCCAACAAGTTTCTTCATTTGTTCCTTTACTGATACTTCAGTCATCGATCTCTCATCTCCTAAACCAGTATCTCCTCACTGACAAAGAATCATTCATTATAACTTTCACCACATCATCCTGCACTCTAGCAGAGCAGTTCAGCTCTTAAAATGGTCAAGTCACGGCTCCTGTGCAAATCAGTTCAGGACCCGCGCCTTCTTTGATGACTCCTGGATACATCATTCCAGGACTCATGCAAAACTCAGTTTCTCCAACACCATATGTTCTACCATCCAAGAAAGACTATGAGATCCTGTTGTAACCATTGTTTAATTACTTATAATCTTCCACCATGAACTATTTCTAGATCTGGTAGCTATTGTTGCTTCAAGATGTTGATCAGTTGTTCACCTTCATCAACTACCCTTGATCAAGATGATCAATCTACTAGTACTCACCAAACAAATCAGGAAATTCAATCTCAAGTCACTCATAAGGTGTTGAAGAATAAAATTCATGGACATCAAATGCATAATTTATAATTGCACCCTCCTTCATAATATTTCTTCTAACTTAGTTTGAAGGAAACTAAATTGACAAGGGGTCATTACATTAAATTTGCATCATCTTATTAAATGTTTAATACTTCACTAAGTTGACAAAAGAATCACTCATTAGAGGATATGTTTTATGGCGATCCTTCTGTCCAATTTCAATATAAAGTCAACTACAAGAAACATGCCATTTGGAAGCGGGGGCGGATACTTGACGCAAATGAAAATCAACTCCATTCGGTTGCGTAACGGTATGTTGAGATACTACTATCTCAAAGATAGTTTATGGTTTCTGAACATTTGTTCAGGACACGTGCCATCTATTCATGGCCTACTGATCATAGCGTTAGGACCCGTGTTCATGAAATGATTGTCTATCAAATCCGTTCAGACCTCACGCCCAATCGACAAGAGACGTCTGTTGACAATATCTCCTCAGACCTCGTTTCAAATAAACAAAAGGCGTCAGATTATGACATCTCTGGCCCTATGCCCCTAAGGAAAAATGTTGTTTCTCTAGTAGAAAAGACACATTCGTCACAAAAGGAGATGGAATTTCTATTTAATCATTTATTTGAAGAATATTTCTCTTGGAATTTCTATTCAATCATTTCTTTGAAGAATATTTCTCTCCAACAAATGTTCATGCTGAAGAAAACAACAATGATCAAGCAGCGAATGCCTCATTTTTGACAAGATGAATATATCAATCCTTTCTGTACACCGGTACAAGACATTGCTGAGTCATCCTCATGCAATATTAATAATGAAAATATGCATTCATTTCATACCAACAGAGTCATGAAACCATGGCAAAAGTTCATCCTTTAGAACAAGTTATTGACAATCCTACAATCCAGTGCAAAAAAAGACAAACAGCTGGCTACAGATCCTAAAATGTGTATGTTCGCGCTGAACGTGAGTATAGAAGAACCAAAGAACAGTAAGGAGCAATGGCTGATTCTGCATGGATCGAAGCAATGCAGGATGAACTTCATTAGTTTGACAGACCAAAGTCTGGGAACTCGTCGACAAACTCCATTTGCGCAAAGACAGTGATAAGCTAAAGTGGTTATGGAAGAACAAAAAAAGGATGAAGTTCAGTCTGTTATTCGCAACAAAGCAATACTTGTAGCTAAAGGCTATGCTCAGGAAGAGGGTACTGATTTCGAAGAATCATTTGCTCCAGTTGCTCATTTGGAAAGGAGTTCAAATTTCGTTGCCATTGCTGCACATTAGTCTTTCCAATCTCCAGATGGAGTTAAAAATGGAATTTTAAATGGTTCTCCACTATGGAGGAGGTTTATGGTTGCTCAGCCAGAAGGGTTCGTTGATCCTGAACATCCATAAAAAGTCTACCTTTTAAGGAAAGCTTTATACGGCTTGAAGCAGGCCCCAAGAGCCTGGTATGATGAATTATCTAATTTCCTGATGTCCAAAGGCTTTTCTAAAGCATTTTCAGACGTTGGGCAAGCCGAATGCATTGCTACTCGCAAAGCACTTCTGAGGGAGTACATTCCTAGGTGAAAACTTATAGCAAGATGTCAAAGAAACAATATTGCACTGCAATAAATTCACAAAGGCCACAGTACCATGGCGTTATCTGCAAGTAGGCACAAGTACTGTGGCTGAGGACCACAGCTTAAGTTTATGCTTCATCTACAACCAAAATATGTTGTCTTAGATTCTACCGTAGCCATAGTTATCTCATGCAACTCTCGTACATTACTCTCATTACAAAGCACCTCCATATCGGTATCACTTCGTAAAGGATAGGTTTGAAATTTGATATTATTAATTATATTTTGTCAGAACTGATTCCAATTAGGTGATTAATTTACGAAAGCCCTTCCTGAGGATCGGTTTTGGTATCTTGTCAGAAGGATTGGTATGAGATGTTTGACTCCAGCAGAACTGGAGGTTCTGACAAACATAACTGCTTGATATTATCATCAAACATCATCTTGTAAATATTAAAACAAAAATGGCTTATGTACATTTCTGTGCATAACCCGGGCCTCATCGTAAAGGAAAATACACGTCTCAGTGCATTTTTCCTTAGCAACGAAAAGAGAAGTCTTTTCGGTATTGAGCTACTCTAACAAAACATTCAAAGTTTTGAGCTCATGACAATGGCTTGCAGTTATTTCTGACTGCAACCCGCTTTTCAATCTGAGGAACGCATGTCGTCGAAAAGACAGTTGTTCCTGACAACGGGTAATTAATTTTTCCCGGGCATGGATTATTTCATATCCATGCATCATAAGAATAAGTGTACGTTTCAGTGCATTTATTTGTCAAAATAAGAGAAATCTTATTTCAATTGGGAAAAAGTTGTCTTCACAATGAATCAATATTTTCAGTAATCACGAAAAGATTTTCCAAGATAATTCGACCTCTCAAACAATGACTACAGCTCTTTAAATAGAAAACGGGTCATTATTTGAGGGGGAGAAAGTGTCAAATAATCTTTTAAACGGTCTTTCAAAATAAGTCAAGGATTAAACAGTTGAAGTTTTTGATAATGACAGATAACAATTTAAAGGGAGTTAATTCATATTAACTACATGTGCCTTAGATGTCATTTGCTTCAAACTTTAGGGACTTATTTGCAATTGAAGACTTAGTGAATTCAGGCTTTAAACTACATACGACTAATATTGCCAACGCGTCATAGTTTGTAAAAAGACTTAGGAATGTTTGGAAATTCTTTCGTAGTTTAAAAAGCCTTGAAACTGATTCTCACGGGATAGATTTAAGTTTATTAATTCTGCGAACACGATCTCAAGCATGTGTGCATATAAGATTTTTCTGATTCTGAGGTATCGAAAACATCAAGGGGAAGGAGTAAATACACTGAAAGGTACAACAACTACACGTGATAGAATCCATAGCCTTATTTAATTGTAGGCCATTCCGGGAAGACAAATGTCTTATCCGCAGAGAAAATCAGTGTTTTATCGTGTTACTTTCCGGTGCGCTATTCCAACCACATAGGAGAAGAGATATCTTGTCATTTATGGTATGCATCAGTTGAGATACCAGGGAAATGTGTTGTGAGAAGATTGATTAGAACGTGAGAAGATTGGTTACTGATTCAATTAATGCTTCCTTTAACAGTCAATCACCAAGCATGTTTTTAAAGGAGTAGAAATATTTGATCAAAGAGGGACATATTGGTATGATAAGTATGATAATTCCTCTAGTTAGTCAGTATCCGATAGAAAGAAAAGTGTACATTTGGGACTTAGTTGTCTTAGGTGTTATCAGTTCGTCTACTGAGAGGGAATAATTGAGATATCCGGGACTTAGTTGACTTTGGTGTTTCAATTCATATCATCACTATCATGTTAAGAGAAATTAGACATCCGGGACTTAATTGACTTTGGTGTTACGGTTTCAAATTAATTGTGTACTTCATCGATTTGGGCGTCAGACTTCAAGTATTCTTAATGCAAATTGCAAGAAGGCTATGAACCTACTCAAGAAAGGATTGCTGATTCAAGGGGAAGCTAAGACAACTTCCAAAAGGAGAGTATCGAGACGGACTACAGACTGCTTACATGGACAAAATGACTATGTCATTTTCGGTTTGAACATTTTCAGGTCCTGTCTCATACATAATCTTGTGAATATATAAATGTGTAGTGTAGACTTAATTATAGGCTAATATAAATAGTGATTGAGTACAAATTTTCAAGAATTTCTTAGAAAATTCAAAATCTTTCAAATTACAGTACTCAGCACTATCTTATATATCCTTCAATGATTGAGGGGGAGCATTAATATGTTCCAAACACGGCTTGTGAATAATTGGCACACTTTTCTCCGAAAGTTTATAACATATTTAAATCAATTGATATCCAAAATGTCAAATGATTTGAAATTTTTGATAAGGGGAGAAAAATGTGATTAAAATATGTAATGTGATCATATTACTCAAGTGTATACTCCACCAACATGTGCTAAACAGTTTCGAATACCGATGCACATGTTGAGGGGGAGCTTTTCTGAAAAGCAAAAACAATCGGGTACTAAACACTTTGATAGTTTTATCATAAGTACCTGATTGAGTTTTTCAACAGTGATTTTATGGCAAGGTGAACTGTACCAAAAGACTGACCATGTATTTACTGTTATCGAAGTTATAAGGATGGTAAGGTTAGGTACTCGTTCCCATGATCCTGCCAGAACCGGAGGGATCTACCCAGGGACTATCCACTAGTTAGTGTAGAAGTCCTTAGGTATGATAAAAAGGAGTAAATGTGAGGAAAAGGGAATAGTGCCGACTGAGATGGAGCTAGTACTTGAATAAACCCAACAAGGTTCTAGTCATGAAATCTTGGTAAGCACTAAAGGGGTTGAAGAATGAAAAAGAATTGTACGGATAAAGGGTGTAAAGAAAGAAGCCCTCCATACACTTAGGCAGAAACCGGGTCAATACATATGCTGTCAAAATCACTAAAATGATTGCTGACATTGAAGTGACATCATGGACCCAGTGATGCAATGCACAACCCTCCCAAGCCACTCAGAATCTCTCAAAAGATTTCTGTTTCATTTCTCACGGAGACTAAACATGTAATCTACTGACTCACTCACTCCGAGTAAGTCGGTATTGAAAAGGTGGCAGTCAGCTCCAGCCTCCGATCACTAAAATCAAAACGCACTTTTGAGTCTAGAGCCAAGAGATCATCAATTAATCTCGTTAGGACAATTCCAATTTACTTGTTATTCACACACTGTGATTACAAGTTTTATCATAAGAGTCCTACGCATTATCCTTGTGATTTTGCCAGAACATCTGAGTGATACGTAAGTATTCACAGTGAAGATGGAAATCCTGCTTGAGCCAACTTCAAACAAGCTCATGGTAGGTGACTTGTGAGATCCTTAATGGATCAAACTTGTGAAAACTGGAAAACAACAACGGTGCGATTCTACATGAATCAAACTTGTTCCAGTATACGAATTGA
The DNA here is from genome assembly GCA_026074375.1 of Tanacetum coccineum. Lineage (NCBI taxonomy): Eukaryota > Viridiplantae > Streptophyta > Magnoliopsida > Asterales > Asteraceae > Tanacetum > Tanacetum coccineum. The sequence continues at coordinate 68,661 of BQNB010006146.1, read as the reverse complement.
CGGTTATTGGACTTTGGAAAACAAATAAAACTTTCGATGTGTTACAAAACTCTTTTGTAAAGTATCGCATCGATTGTTTTTACAAACCAATTTTCTCTTTATTGCTAACTGTTTTATTACAGGAACATTTAAAGATGGAGATGGAGATACCGTGTTCCAACAAAATCAAGTTCATAACCGCGTGCTCATTCTCAAACGACTCATTCGAAGATATCATGAAAGCTCAAATATCTGTTATTAAAGCTTCCGCAACTCTGAATATTCAAGCTTTCAAGATCAAGAAAAGTGTGAGCATATCATTCTGAATGACACAAGTTCACAAGATGGCAAAAGATCACATGATAATGATTAGAGATTATGATTGGATGATGATCTCAAAGAAGCTCAAAGATCACATACAAGTCAAGCTAAAGCCTAAAAGTCTAAAGTTCACTGCTTCAGATTCACAAGATATGGATAAATGAAATCAAACGTCTACGAGCTATACATAAGATCAATCTGAAGATTGAAGAGCTTAAGTTTAGTATTTTCAGGGGTGACCTCCCTTAGGGGGAGATTGTTAGATATTAGAAAAAGACTCGGTCACCCCATGTATTTTACTGTTCAATATAGCTCGTAGTATAATAGGTAAACGTTTGACTTTCGGTATTGAACCGGGTACTAATACCCGGTGTATTGTAAGAACTATAAATACCTCTTCCAACTTTGGAAGAGGTAAGCAACTAGTCATTTTACACACACTCTTAGTGTGTTTTATTAGTTTCTCTCTCAACAATTCTCTCTCTAACTTTCTCCCTCTAGATCTCTCTAGATCTATACATGTTTGTGTGAATTCGGGAACCTACAGAAAGCTTTGGTTTTATCCTTAAGGAATCTAGTCCAAGTATACATAGAGTAGTATCATATAGCGATGGACCGAAGAGATCCATATGGATAAGTTCTAAGCATCTAGTCGTTGAGACTATATTCTTAGCTTTGTGACTAGCGTGAGCTTGTTTTCCCATTTTGCAAGCATCACAAAAAAGTTGGTCAAACTTAAGTTTGGGTAGATTTCTAACTAATTCCTTAGAAGCAAACGATTGAATGAGATGCATGTTTATGTAACCTAATCTCCTATGCCACAATGTGGAATTTTCATCAATCGTTTCTAGACAAATTTGATCCTTTGGCTTATTTCCTAATTTCATCACATATAAGCCTTTCTTCCTAATTCCTCTACCTTGACTCTACCGTCCTTAGTGATTTCACTATCATGTTTAGAGAAAGTTACTCTACACTTATTATCGCATATTTGTCCTATACTTAGCAATTTAAATCCTAAGTTATCAACATGTTCTAAATTATCTATTTTGAGAGAGTCATTAGAAATCGTACATTTGCCAATGATGTTACCGCGAAGATTACTACCAAAAATGACATTACCTCCATTGTATGCCTTGTAAGTGGAGAAGAGCTTTCGGTTACCCGTCATATGTTTAGAACATCCGCTATTCTTGATCCATTCGTCAGGCTCCAAGCAAGGTTTCTCAGGTCTCGAAACTTCTCAAAAGCAACAGCTCGATAAGAGTGAAACAGAGAGTTACTATCTTACCGATTAATGAGTAAGAAAAAAATCATATTTGAAAAATCAATCGACGTGTCAATTGCTAAAGTTGGTTTTTGGTGACCATCAAGGCAAGAGCGAGATTTTAAGCAATAAGAAAATTCTTTAAACCATGAGTGCCATAACCTAGAACAAGTTTGATTTAAACAGAATCGCACCATTGTTGCTTTCCATTGGTCACATAGCATGAATTTATAAGAAATCCACAAGTCACCTACAATACTTGTATTGATGTTGGCTCAAGCAGGATTTTCATCTTCATTTATAAATACCTAAATATCACTCGTGAGATGTTCTGACAAATCACAAGGAATCTGCGTTGGATCTAATGATATTACTTGATAATCACATTGAGTGAGATAACAATTGCTAAATTATGACAAGTGTCCTAATGAGATTAATGGCTGATCTCCTTTTGGCTCTAGACTCAATATGCACTTTTAATTTTAGTGATCGGAGTCTAGGCTGGAGTTGAGTGCCACCCTTTTCAATATCACTAACACATAGTGAGAAAGTCATAGAAATGAGTGTAGCTCGTGTAGTTTTGAAACAAAGTCCTTTCCGAATTTTGAGTGCTGGAGGGGTTTGTGCAAGCGTCACTGGTCCAAAATGACCTGTCGATTAATGTCAGACAGACACCTAATGTTTCTACAACATATGTATTTACCCGTTCTCTGCCTAAGTGTATGGAGGCTTCTTTCTTTTTCACACCTTTATCCTTATATTTCTTTTCATTCTTCAACCCCTTCCAATGCTTCCCGACTTCATAACTAACACCTTGTTGGTTTGTTCCATGTTAGGCTCCATCTCAGTCGGCATTATTCCCGATTCTTACTTTTCTCCTTTTGTATCATACCTAAGGACTTCTACACTAACTAGTGGATAACCCTGGGTAGATCCCTCCGTATTCTGGCTGGGATCATGGATTTGAATACCTTATACTTAACCACCTTATAACTCCTATAAAATTAAGTTAACATGTTCGTCCTTTTACGGTATTCCATCACCATTACAAACCAAAATCATTGAAAAATTCATTCAAAGTGTTTAATATAAATATAAAAAAGGTTTACACTTTGAATGTTTTTTAATCATCACTAAAAAGCTCCCCCTTAACATGTGCATCGTAATCGTAGTACATGCTAAGTGTGGAGTGCATCAAGTCCATTTTAATTGATTACTTCTGTCAATATACATTAAGTCCAGGTTAATCACATTTTCTTCCCTTATCCAAAATGTTAATCCCTGATATTATGATATCAATTTGAGTAACCGTTCGGGGACAAAATTGTTATATGCTATCTAAAATGAAACATTGTTAAATGCTCCCCCAATTTTTGAGGTATATAAAGACATGTATGATTACAATAAATTATATTTTTATGAATTTACAAAAAATCTTGAAACTTTTGTACTCAAGGCACTCCTTAATATCACCATAAGTCTACACTACATACAGTCACATGATTATTATGCACGAGGTTTAGACACTGTTTATGAGAACATCATATGATAGAAATCATAAATGGTTCTTTTGTCGCAGACCAGTTCTCCTTCGTATAATTATCCAGACCACGAACTTTTTCCAAGCTCCGTCATTAACCTTCTTTTCTTTCAGAGGTTGTCAATCTGATCTTCCTGTCCAACGTACTCTTCCGCTTTACTTTTAACTTTCTTTCCAGTTATGAAAGTCTTTTGCATCAACTTCGAGATAGAACATATTCAGATACATATGTAACTTGAGTTTGTGAGGTTGTGATGTCGGTGTTTTGGTTGTCCTTATAGACTTCCCCTATACCAGCAATCCTTTCTTGAGTAGATTCTGAACTTTCTTGCAAGCCGCATCAAGCAGTCTTAATGTATAAAGCCCATATATCCGAAGTACACTATTAACCCTTTCAAGAACTTGATACCGCAACACCAAAGTCAATTAAGTCTCGGATGAGTGCATTTCTCCACAATCAGGGATAATCATGAATATAAATTGAACACAAAAGTCAAAAAGTCCCGATGTCACAATATCCCGCTAATATCGAAATGAATAGCACCTAAATCAACTAATTTTCCAAATGTACGCATTTCTTTCTGCAGAATACTGATGACTTAAGGAATCATCATAACCTAGGTGTACCTCTTTTATCAATATTTCGACTTCTATTAATAATAAGGCTTAGGATTGACCCTTATGAGGAAGCATTAATTAAATCAGAAAGAACTTTTCTCACGTTTTAAATAATTATACTCCTAACACTTCCCCCTGGGGACTCAAATGATGCATACTGGCTAATGACGAGATGTCTCTTCCACCATGTGATTGAAATAGTGCACCCGAAAGATTCGAAACAACCTAAAATCAAAAGAAGCTAACCTCAAAAGACAAAAGAAGCTAACCTCAAAAGAAGGCCAAAGACACTATCAAGTAACATCTACACTTCCCCCTTGCTGGTTTCGACACTCGAATCAGCAAACCTTATACGCATACATATACGAGATCGAGTTGAGGAATTAATAAGCATAAATATAGTCCGTGAGAATCATGTTTCAAGGCTTTTAAAACGTATAAAAGGGTAATTTCGAGCATTCCTAATCTTTTACAAACGATGAGGTGTTTTGGCAATATTAATCGTCTGTAGTTTAAAGCCGAATTCACTATCTCAAATTGCAAAATAAGTCCATAAAGATTTATCTAATGACATCAATGCTCTTGTAGTTTAATATAAGGATAACTCCCTTGAAATTAATTATCATCCATTTATTCAAAACATTATCCGTTTATTTCCATGACTAATTTTGAAAGATTGTTTAAAAGATTATAGGATGACAATTCACCCCCTCAAATAAAGACCGTTTTCTATTTAAAGAGCTTTGTCAGTATGAGTGATCCGAATTGTCTTTGAAAAATCATTTTGTGATTACTGAAAACACTGATTCAATTATGAAACAACTTGTGATTACCAAAAAAATAAGATTTCACTATTTAAAAACACATAAGCGCACTGACACCGTACACTAATGGAAATATAAGAAGCGACGAGTTATATGCAAATTAATCACATGCCTTTTGCATTGGTCATAGGTAACCATGCCCGAGAAAAATTCCCTGTTTTAGGAACAACTGCTTTTAAAACGATATGTATTCCTCAAGAAAAAGCGGTACTATCTGAAATAAATGCAAGCCATATGGCATATTTGAAAACATTAGAAACTTCTGCTCAAACTTCATTTACCAGCTCGTATCATTGTTGAATTGACATTTCTAAGACCGTAACTGTCTCGAATTTCAGAAGACATGGACATTTTAAAAACTTCATATGTATTTGTTCTCATTGTTGAAATTTGTATGTTTTGTTTTTGAAAAATTTTATATAAAAAAGAAATATTTTAGTTTTTTCTGATTATATTATATACAAAGGATATTCGATTAGGTACCACCACTATTCGTCAATGTTATCATGCCAACTTTTCAGTGTCTCCTGCGTAAACTTCGCAACCCTAGCTTGTTGATTAGAAATTCAATTCTTTCATCAGCCAAGAGCTTTAGTGAAATGGTCCGAGACAATTGATACTCCGTTTGACAAAAGAAAGTTCGATCACACCATTTTCCAACATGCTCCTGATGAATCAAATCTGATGTGTTTTAAAGTTGTTGTTAAAAATATTGGAATGGTTATCCCTATATTGCTTAGGATCTGAATGTTGAACGTTGTTGCAGCATAGGCAATAACGCTTTTGTTTACAGTATATTGGAATTTTATTGATCTAAAGCATAGTTGGTTTATTGTGATCTCATCCAAAGGACTTGGGCACAACAATACCGGACAAAGCCAATAAATTAAGCTTCGTACTGATATCGCAAGCGCTTTTCTGCCGTTTAATGACGAGCTCACAAGTCTATCACAACCAACAGTTGTATACCACCAATGTGCTACGGAACGGCGTGTAACTTGACAAACCAGCATGATCCGCATCTTAAATGCTGTTAGTAGCAAAGGAAGAATCATCGGATACCAAAGTCCCGATGTACTGTTCCTTTATAGATACCGAAAGATCCTTTTAACCGCATTTAAGTGCATTTTTGTAGGCCAAGCCTGATACCGAGCACACAACTCTTATATAAATTATAGGTCATGTCTCTGCTGTAAGATAAAAGAGGCCAATCATACACGATAGTTGGTGAACGGATCTACAGCTTTTCTTCTTATCCACAATCCAATTTGGATTCTCACCATGGGAGTATCCCACTGGGCACACGAAGTTTCAAGCCTATTTCTTAGTGATTTTAAAGAACATATTTAGATTGTTTAGTGAGTGCCTCTGGGACTTGAGAAAATCTGTATCCTAAAGAAAAATTGAGATTTTTACCATCATCGACATCTTGAATTTAAAAGACACATGATTTAAGCAAATAGATCACAAATTTCAGAGTAGATGCAAGCAAAGAATAATGTCAACGACATAATTTGTACCTGTAGTAGTTCCTTGCCTTTCTTTACGGATAACAGATAAGGATCCACCTTGACCTTTGAGAAGCTCCATTGGATATCAGAATGAAGACAACATATCATAATACCACGGCGCGTTGAAGCTTGTTTCAACCCTTAAAGAGCTCTCTTGACTTGTACACGTAGTTAGTTGTCTGGATCCACATAATCCATCCGGCTTGCTAACATAAACGCATCTTCCCGTAGATTACCATACAAAACGCAGTCTTCACATCCAATGAATAGACGACCATGTCATATAAGCAGCAATGCCAGAAAAATGAATATAAGCACTCTAACCATTGAAACCGGGATCGAAGGGACTCTTAAAATCGATTCCCTATTCTGACGAAAACCACGAGACGACCAACCGAGCCTTGATTTTTATAATAACCTCCTAAACGTCATCAAGCTACCTATAGGATCCACTAATAGGGAGGACAAATGCTATTATCAGGAGAGGAACAAGTTCCAAACTTCAAGACAAGTACAATTCAGAGTTCCTCTTGCAAAGCTTCAATCAACATGCCTTGAGTTAATGCAATCTTTGTAGTTTTTATATTCAGACTGACGCGAGAAAGGCACATAGTACAGAATAAAGGCTTGTTCATAGGTAGTTGTAGTCGAGTGGAAACTGGTTTGTCGAGATTACCGAATATATTCTCAAGTGGATGATTCCTTAGTCCATTTTGCTATGTGTGTTTTAGAAACTTGGTGACGGAGCACAATTGTGGTGAATACCATCCGATATGAGGATTGAACAGAAAAGCAACTTCTGGAATTGAATACCAAAATACGGATCACTACCCCATATTGTGACTTCATATATGAATTTCTTCTCAACATTATGAGAAATGATAGAGTTTGAGTTCTTGTGTTGGTTGAAGTTTACTTGGTGACGTGCAATCTTGATCATCTGTAGTTGAGGAAGGTGAGCCAGTAATACAACATGTGCAAGGTGCAACTACTTCAGGAATAAAAAGTAAAAACAAATGACTTCCTGGTGCTTTAAAACAAACATAAGTGGGGGATTAAGTGACTCATCAAACTTGGTTGAAAAACAACAAATCCCAGTCAAATTCTCGAAGGTGGTACAAATGGTGTTGAAGAAGAGGGATTGGCACGAGTTCTGAACTTGATTGTTACAGGAGTCAATCATGAAAGTGTGTGGTCCTGAACTACTGTTTTCAAAAGCCATCGCGGTTCAGTCTCATCAAAGTCAACAACATTAATTGGTATCAATATTCGTCTGGTACGTCTGTTTCGATCCGTATGATTCTTCGTTGGTGCATAGGCCAATGAAAATACCATGTCACCTTCGGTTGTAACTTTTGCCCAAATTCGCGCTATCATCGTTGGTTAGCAGAGTGCAACCAAACACATGAAGATACAATAATCGGAGGTTGTCGCTGTAATAAGCTCGTATGGTGTTTTACCGTGACGACGACCGTTTTCATGGGAACAATTTTGGTATAACAAGCTGTGCAACCGCTTGGCCCATAGAAATAAAAAGAGCTTTTGCATAAATTAACATAGTGCGAGCTGCTTCAATTAGCGTACGATTTCGTCTTTTAACAACACCGTTTTGCTGTGGAGAGCGTGAACTGATGTTTCATGAGAGATCTAACCTCGTCATAATGTTCAACTAGCAATGTCCTGATAACTAACAACTCATTCCAATATCTGTTCTGATGACGACGATCCGTTTCCTTAACCGTACTTGGATCATCTTCAAAAAGTTGATATAAAAGCTGGAGCTTCACTGTTGATCGCAAACATTTTACCCATGTAAATCGAGATTAGTCGTCGACAATAACGAGGAGTACTAACTTCTTTCCATTTGACACTCCTGGCGACCACGACATTTGGCCCACACAGATCCATATGCAACAGATAGATTTTTTCTTGATGTGTCCCCTCAATTTGGTTTTGGGTTTCTTTAACTTTTGCCTAATGCACATGCAGAACATAAAGTATCCTTTAAAACGTGAGCTTAGGGAGACCTCGGACAAGTCCATGTCTTGCAAGATGATTAATAGCACCAAAGTTCAAGTGAAATAGACGACGATGCCATAACCAAGACTTGGTTTTAGAAGCCTTTGACAATAGACAAATAGGAGAGGACGCCATCATATAACCAATGAGTTGTGTATAAAAGATTATCTCCTCGAGATCCTCAATAAATCAACAGCACCTCTAGATTGCGAAATGAAGCATGAGATTTGCGAAAAGCCACTGCGAGATTGGAATCACAATTGTCCCATAAAAATAGATTTTATGCGCAAGTCCTTCAACGTAAAAAAAGGAAACCCTTTGAAAGTAGTAACATTCCAATCCTGATTAAGTCTCCATAACCTTCTCTTTGCAACTTAATCATTTCCCGAATAACGTACCCCAAGAATTAACTTATGAAATTGTGAGTTGAGAGCGATCTCTCGGTCATAGTGCTTTGAGCAACCGGAGTCCAAATACAAGATACGATTTGGACAACCTGCATTCATTAAGAGAAAGTAGATGAACATTGGTTTATTGTGGATGCCCCAGGATTTACTGGTTCCTGTTTTTAGCAGATATTATTTTTAATAACCTCAGTTTTGCTAGAAACGATTCAGTATTCTTATTGCTTCCAAGTTTTCCTTTAATATACAATTAACCACAGGTTTGGGTGATTCATATTCTAGAACTATTGGTTTCCTAGAAGGTACTTCATTAGTAGTGGTAATCCTAGTTAAAGGGCACGCATTTCCTATAATAGTGAAGGTCCGACCGGTAGGTCTCCAAATATATCCCATCTTAGTGAACACTTTTCCTGTTGTTTCCAAATCTCTTCCTAGATTTTTTCTATCTAGGTTTAGCACACGAATTTCACATCATTCATAGAATAGGGAAACACACAAATTATCGAAAAGACATGCAATCATCATCATTAATACAAACATAATCAGAATTATCATGTTTCTGGAAATCTGCACAGACGCAGATCTATTACTTAACAGTAACCATTCTTTTATTCAAACTAGATATAACGGCCTAGGGTGAGCCATCTACATTATTTTCGAATTACTACTATGGTGTTTTGCTGAAATCTATCATTCCCTGATATTTCCTGAAGGCTGTGATCCGCTAGCACTAGTAAAAAAGTCCTTATACTCCTGTAGAATGCAACACACGCTGTTAGAAACTATGTTTGAAGTAAGTCTGTGATTTATTAGATTTATTTTGTTGTTTTCTGTGGATGTGAATGATTCGGCAAACCTAACTTTCTTGTCCTTTTTCCTTCGTAGTGACCGCAACTAATTGATGGAATCAAATGTTTGATGCTAGGTCAATTTCCTACTTAGGTGTGAAAGCAATTCTGAATACTTAGAATACCTATAAGGCAAACCTCTAAAAGTGATCTTGAGGATAATTCGTTTTACAGTTCGACACTATATCCCTAAGGACGAAAGCTTCTTCCTGAGTGTGCTTAATATAGGAGGAGTGAGCAGTCCTTTATTCAACAATTTGGGCGTGATTGTTCCACCATTAAATCCATTAGAACACTTTTGGATCAATATAGTGGGTCTCATAGTCACCGCCCTTATCAAGCTTTTCCTTAATTTCCTTAACCTCATTTTTAGGCAGCTATGACAAAACCTGTTCCCTGAAGTTTTTGCCATTTAAATCAGAAGTTTCCCCATACATTTATATTGACTTGTTTGATTAACGCATCACATTTTTCTTTTGATTGAACACGTTTTGGTTTAATCGATCATAAAGTTGCTTTATAAGTCTGTTTCAAATGCTCATTTTCCATCAACAAGTTTTGTCACTTATGTCCAATTCAATGTTAAAGTCTCAATTCTTTCCATGTCCAATTTTGACTTTACTATCATCCACATTTCCTTTAAGGACTTAATTTTGCTCTTTCCACTTGACAAGACTGTGGTCTTTCTTCATTGTGAGACTGAGCTCTCCAATTCACTTAATTCAAACGAACTGAGTTAAAACTTGGAGCATTATGATCTAAACATAGTTTGTTCTGTTGAAAAATTTCTTGATTAAGTTGAGATCGGGCTTCCAAAGTGATGCAATGTTTTTTCAAGATGTAGAAACTCTTACGAAAAGTTATCTAGAGTTTTCTTTATCAACAAATCCTTTTCGTTGAGAACTCAGTCATGAAGTTCGATCACTTTTTGGACATTCATTCACAGTTTCACAACCATCATTCACATACAAATTCACAACAGTTTTTACAATATCATGATCAATGGCTTATGCCAAGAGTCGTTCATTTTCACTCAAAACTTGATTCATTTTAACTTCGAAAGTTCTGGACTCCAAGCGATATAGGTTCGAACAAACACTGTTCATTGAAAAGACATTTGACATCGGCAAGTTTCATCAACCAAGTATTGATTGAATTTAATTGAAGATATCTTTTAGAATTCTTTTATAAACGGAATAATTTCAATCTCGAAAATAAGCCTTTAGTATGTTCAAACCCCCAACGTCCCTCAGTGATAAGCTGTGGCAGTGTTTATTTCATTGACAACCTGATCAAGCCGAGTAAGATGCGGTTTAAGCTCTTTCAACTAAGTATTCACATACTCACGTAGTGAAAGTTCTTTAGGAACCTCAACTTATTGTTGTAGAAGAAGGAGATGGGTCTAAAGGTAGGACCGAATCGCTTTCCAATAGGCATGTTCACTATATAAACCAGATTGTCCAAACAAAAACGTTTGTTTTAATCGTTATTAAAACAACATCATTAAAGGGTTTTAGTGTTCACATTATTTTTTACAGACCATTGGATCTTGTTCTTTCAAAGCATTTTTGAACGACTCTCTTCACAAAGCATTAATGTCTCATCAGAATCAGGAAATCACAAAAGTACCCTTTTAAGAATTGACATTCCCAGTCATAACATTTTGGCTTTGACTCCCGAACTTTCTTCAGATAGAAAGGTTATTACAAAACTGATAGCTTGTTTTGTGGAATGATACATAACAAATTTGGATTATTCATCATATGAACAGTTTGCGCAGATAGACCTCTTTGAAACGATATTTATCAATTGCTTATTTTTCTTTTCTAAACAATTTCTCTAATCAATATTTCTGTTTTTCTTCCATTTCAAATCATTTTTGAGATCAGAAAATGTTTATATTAATTAATCCTTTGTCTTGCACTTGGTTTCAGAAAGAGTTTTGCTTAAGACTTTCTATCCTCTGCATATTGTTCATCTTGATCCTAGAAAACTGTTCTCACAAACATTTGCATTCTTTCAAATCTTTTAACGCTCGTCTTTATATCTGTCAAGCTCGGTAGTCAAAGCTTTGGCATTTTATATACCAGATTAACATGGTGCATTCATCACTTGGTATATTAATTGTTCAAACATAAGATAATATCAGGACATCTTGTTGAGCAGAAAGTTAGAATTATGGACGAGTTTCTGTTGTGTTCACACAAAATACTGAGAATAAGGAATGATATTGCTATCACTGGTTATTTCAGTTTCTGTCTGATTCACATCATTAAACTGTTCAAAAGACGTCATTATCTGCTCACTTTGATTGATTAAATCACAGGCCAGATTATCCGGATTGTGTACCTCAGTGAGTGCATCTGAGCCATTCCTGAAAGATTTCGCCAGAGAGAAATCTTTGGCTGAGTTTAGTTCCATCACATCAGAGTCATAGGCACCAGATCTCGCTTGATAAGCAGCATTGGTTTAATGACATTTGAGAGTTTGATTTCAGGAAGTCTGATTAGGCCAAAAATGCTATTACTTCCTCTGTTTAAAACTTGACCACATTCTTGACTTGAACCAGCAACACTTATCATTGAACCACGTTCATCCATTTTTTCTCTCTTGTGGCTTCGTACACGGCTTGGAAATATGACCCTTCCAATATGACCCTCCCCTTTGTAATTGTAAACAGATGAAAGTCTGTTGTTCCCTGTGTTTCTTCCACTATGCTCTAGTGTGTTATTTCTAGTTGTTCCAGCAGCATAAATAGTTGTCTCCCTGAACAGGTTTACATATATACTTTTCTATCATAGATTGGTAGTTTGTTCACGAGGGTTTGACGAAGTCCTTAGCGATTGTTGTAGTAGATACGCGGGGATGTGACCAACAACAGTTAAGAGATGACATCATAGGATTGATCGCATCAATTGGATCATCCCCTTTCTTTGGAACACTGGAACAATTAGACCGTGATTCCTGGTTAAAAATTCAGATTGTTGATGTTGGTACGTTGTGGGAGCATATCCAATTGTGGGGTGGATTGATTGTGGAGAAATAATCGTTGTGGTGAACTGAGGATTGTACCATTTGATGATAAGTGATTGAAAAGAGGTGGTTGATGACTTTGTAATTGTTGATCTGATATGGATTACAGACTGTGAAGACAGATATAGTAAACATGATGTTGAAGTGAGAGTTCGGAGAGTAAGGTAGATGAATTGATAAGTTAACGGTAGGAAAATTGTGAGACATGCAACTAAAGCAACAGAATCGTAGTACGGTTTATGCATCAAACGAGACTTCATTTGACATGTTCTTTCGAGTTTTGCAGTAGCAATGAAGCTGATCAACTTTGGTAGTAATGCAAGTCTTTGACCAATTTAACATCAGTAACAAATTTGCTCCATTCATCAGGAAGAGTGTTTAAAAACTTGGTGTTAACTTGAAATTGCTCCAATGGCATCTTATAGATGTTCATATCATTGAGTAACAGAGTGAACCTCAAGTAGTACTCATGTAACGACTCTCCTTTCTTGTAAGTGAACTTATCGAAATCATCATACAGCTTACATTCTTGTTCTTGTCTTGTTAACGACGTTCCTTGCATTAGCAGTTTAATCTTCTCCTAAAGATCTTTTGCAACACGATGTTGACTCACAAGAGCATAGATTTCAGTTGGAAGGCCTTGAGAATGATGTTATTATGCTTGATTCACAAATCAGCTTGAATGGCTTCAGCTGAGTCAGTTCAAATATATCTGCTTATGCTTGTTACTCCATCCTACTGATTCAGCCAAACCGAGTGGCTCCTTTTTCATCAACAGAAGCAAGAATCACTATTCGCATGAGTCCTATTCAACATAAACAGTTCCATTCTCGGCTCTCCAAGAACATACAAGTGTTTTTCAATCATTGTAGGTTGTAGTCAACGCTCCTTAAGAGAAGTGACTTATAGCAAGAGTCGTCCATTGTGGTATCAAAAAGATTAACAAATTGAATGATCGTGGTAGAAAGAAATTTTGTTTCTGGTTATGTGATTGTTGAGTTCCTTGAAATGAAACTACACGGGATTTTAACAATTCTCTGACAAAACGGGAAAAACAAGTGTTTGGGTTTTTTTCACGGGATTTTACAAGTCAAAGAGATAAACCGTATAATTTAGAAGATTGAGTTAATAAGTTTAAATTTAAGTTGGTTTCACTAGTTCGGTTAACAAAGATTAACTCGTTCGGTCCTTCTTGTTCGGTTGTCAAAGATAGCCTAGTTCGTCCTGCTTGTTCGGTTGTCAAAGATAGCCTAGTTCGGTTCCTACCAAACTTATATCGTTCGACTAACACGTTCGACTAGCTCGTTCGACTAGCTCGTTCGACTAACTCGTTCGACTAACTCGTTCGACTATCTCGTTAGACTAGCTCGTTCGACTATCTCGTTCGACTAGCTCGTTCGACTAGCTCGTTCGACTATCTCGTTCGACTAGCTCGTTCGACTAACTCGTTCGACTATCTCGTTCGACTAGCTCGTTCGACTAGCTCGTTCGACTAACACTACTACGAAACCCAAATTTTCAAAACTAAAAAAACACATCTTTGAATGGTTTTTAGCAAAAAATCTTGTACAACTAGTGTTACTAACCCTATAGGAACAATAAAAATGAAAACTTTAAGGTTTTTACGCCAAAAAATTTTGAATCAAAAATTTGTTCTTTATAAAGATTTTGAACACAAATCACAAGACAAACACAAAAACTAAACACACCACTCCATGGCTCTTGATACCAATTGAAGAAACATTTAATCTTATGATCTAAAACCAAAAACAAGAGAGAGATGTGGGTTGTGATGTTTAGTGAGAGAAAGTATATGGTAGGAGATGTTATACTAATGTGGAAAAATATGGAAGAAATGAAAACAACCAACCCCTCTCCAAGGCTAGGAGAGGGCTTATATAGTTTACATATGTCCGGCCAGGGCCTAATATGGGCCATTCACATGAGCCTTGCCGGATAAGCTTTATAAACTTAACATGACACAATCTACGAGCTAAGACCTATTACAACTTGGATTGGGAAGGAATGAAAGCTGAATTTTATTATATGAAACACAATAAATTATAACAACATTTGAATAATAAATTTTATTATATGAAACACAATAAATTATAATAGCCTATTTAATTTATCATTATAACGGCCTTCAATAATTATTAAAAAGTGTAACTGTTAAAAATCATTACTGTCGATAATGATTATTAAAAATGTGTAACCGCATCCACCATATAAATCCACACAAACCATTTCATATCTCCCCACACAAATGTTATTTTACAACAAAAAATAATCTCTCAATATACCATCACTTTCACTTCTCAACTCTTACGGGTACTTTCTGTAGATATTCTTTATATTTTTGTTAGAAAAACGCCATTTTGAACGTTATAAGAAATATTTACCACAATATCGCATATCGTTAATTATCTGCAGCTAGAAATTACAGGTGCTATGCATGGTTACTCGTCTAGTTGCAACATAAATGTAAGCCACCCCTTCGAAGATACCAAGTTATCAAGCAACAACATTTATTAGCATTCATCTCAAGTAATTGCAAACCATCTCTATACTCATGGACCTTGATAATGAGCATTTAACGAAGACTATTCATATGCTTCAAAGGTTACGTACAACATACTACTGATTATTATGTAGTATAAATAGTTTACATCCACTCTTTCCATAAAGCACACATTCTAACACCATTTCGAGAATATCAAGTTTGGTAAATGCCATTCAATTTTATCTTTAGGTAATTTTGAAAAATTGATGAACAGAAAAGTGGGATCAAATTAAAAAGATGAAGGAGACTAAAAGATTTCCAAAGATACATTCTTCCTACGTTATCATCACTCACTCGACGTGTAATCATTAATCATGCAAATATTTGACTTTCAAGTCAAACTAATGGCTTTCATCACTTAGGTTTCCATAGAATTGTACTGACGCACGTATTTTAGTGATAAGAAATTATCAGAGCATGTATTGTTTGTAGTTTTGAAAGACATTGAGTAGTTATATCATGACTTTGTCATGGTTGGGTTACAAATTATAGAATAAAGTTCGGAAAACATACAGTTTGACATGATAAATTGTGCTAGCACAAGTCGTTGCTTATAACTAAAATCGCATCACTATCAACTACATAGGTGATTCATTGATAAGATACTAGTCTAAAAGGTAAAATTGCAAAATGTGACACCAAGATTTGTTTCCGTAACTTAACTTCTTTGTAGAGTACATACAACAAAGTTGGCTTCTTTAATGAAAAAGATGTATTTTTATACTACATATAATACAAGTAAGGTTTCATTAGTGATTTAGTTATCATACGCAATTTTTTTAAAGTAAGTTTTGTTACGCATAGGTAATTAGTGGTGCGGTTATATGTGAAGAATGGGCAAGTCTCCTGGAAAATGGATCAAGACTGCTTTTTGGTAAGAAGCTCTCCAAATCTCACCAAACATATATTACGTCCAAAATTTATATCGCCAAACATATATTAACCGATGCACACTACTGCCGTCGCTATTGGTGTAAAATTCATGTAAAAGTTTGTTTTAAAATTTGTATGAATCGTATTCTAAAATTTATGTAAGGGTTGTATACATTTTGTTTTAATGTGTATGTAATTATGTACTCCCTCCGTCTCAAAATTATTGTCCCCTGACAAAAAACACACAATTTATATAAAGTGCATTTATTACTGCTTTCTATCTCTTATTTTTTTTGACAGAATGACAATTTTACCCTTAGGTAATTAATTAAAGTATTCTTTAAAGTTTGTAATAATAATTTCAAACAAGGGTAATATAGTAAACTTGATCAAACTTTCCTATCTATTTTTAGTAATGGACAATTTAATTGGGACATCCCAAAAAGAAAACGTGGACAATAAAAATGGGACGGAGGGAGTAATAATATTGTGCTATTTGTGTTCTTGAGTGTTATTTAAAAGTAATTGTAAATTTAAGAGGAAATCAAAGTGGGGAAGAAGACGAGGGAATATTAGTCTTTTCGCATGATTTTTAGTCCATTTAACGGTGAAAAATGACAACTGGTAGAGATAGGGACATGAAATGCAAATAAACAATGTTTTGAGGGACACGCTATGCAAAAATTCTTAATGGGGACAATACATGCTATTTTGACAAACCACAAGGACATTTTTGGCACTTTACCCTATTGTTTATTTAATAAGTATACGTAATATTGGGTTAACTCGACGTTTCGATTTTGGTTTTCGGTATATTCGGGTTTACCCGAACAATAAACACCCTTATTTAGATATGTTATATGGGTTTAACTCGACGACCTATCAAACAAATTTAAATTTTATGAGTTATAACCCCATGTAACACGAACGCTAACCCATAAAATTTCATGCTCCAAAATATTATTACTGTTAGAAAAACAAAAGTAAATAAAAGTCAAATTTAAAGGACGTGCAATGAGAAAAAAAGGGCATTAGGGACCAATGATGTAAGTGGAAAAAGACAGAAATGGCCTCACTAAAGGATTACTGTTTTAAATTATGAGTCATGAAGCAACGGTAAAATAATAAAAAATTTGAAATTACAAAAAAAAAACAACGGTTGGAAAGTCAAATAGGATATATAATGAGATCAACGTAACGTCAGTTTACGTATAACGGGACTCGAGGCACCAAACGAGCACCAAACTCGACTTTAAGGAGCAATAACATCAATTTTCGTTGTCTGAGAACTGAATTCGCAATCCGCCCTAAGTTCAGGGAAAACGGTGTAATTTACCCTTATATTAAACTTTTCTCTAAATGGTTATTGACAACAATTTTCTAGCTACATTTTAGATGGGTTTATTTTTATTTTATTTTTTCATGTAAAAATGAGTCTTTTATATATTTAATATATATTGAGCTTAAATATTAACAAATTGTAGGTTAAAATCCGCCGTTCAAAAAAAAAAAACAAATTGTAGGTTAAAAAAGTAGAAATAAAATAAACCTAAAGTTTTTTATTATTTAAATTTATCAACTAATTGGAGCTTTACGTTATCAAAATTTTAAAAATGACGGTTTACATATGAGTAACTTTATATACATAAAACCATCCATTTAAAAAAGAGAAACAAATTGCAGAACTTAGTAAGTGAAATAAAGGTTAGCTCTTCTTGTCTTATCGATCAGGTTGTTGGGTTGGCTGTTAGCGGAGAAGCTCTAAGACAAAGACAACTTATTTTTTTTTGGAACTGCAATTTGTGGCTACATGACCCCTAGCCCAGAAGGCGTAGCGAGCCCACACAACCAGGTTGGGTTCAGCCCAGAAGGCAATGACACCTTGCCTAGGAGGGTAAAACCTCCATACCATTGGACCAAATGCCCGTTGGTCAAAGACAACTTATTAGAGCATCACTTCTTAAAAGATTTGGGGCTTAAAGCACTAAATTTAATTGTTTTATCCTCAAGTCAGCTTTCTTATAATTACTAGTATTATATAAAAATTTAGAGAGATTTACATGTATATTCTTTTTAAAATTCAATATTAAATAAATATCTTTCTCACTTTTGTAATTAATGTACTTCAATGTCTTTCTCAAATCACATCAATCCTTCTGAAACTTTTGAATTCTTATATATATTAAAAAAATTAGTTTAATCATAATTATATTGATTTTAATTTCAAAACTATTATTTATCTCTTATATTGATCAATAATTATATTGCTCATATATATATACTTTGTTAGGAATACGAAAGTATCGGTCACTTCCATTAATATCATTTGATAGTTCGTTAAGTAATATTTGGAAACTTACTAGGCTAGTTATGCTAAAGCCCATGGTATAAGCCCATAGCCGGCCACCTATGTAAGTATATAAACCCTTTTCATGCTATGGAAAGGGTGTTAGTTGTTCATTTCTTATAGATAGTAATCTAACTTTTCTTTCTTACTTTCTCTCTCTAAGTGTTCATCCAACCACCTCTTTTTCTCTCTCTAAAAACTCTTCATTGAATCCATAACTTGTGTGCATTAAGATATTCTACAATTAGTATCAAGAGCCATGAGGTGATTGTGTAGGTCTTATGTGCGTTTTGTAGGTGTTCTTTAGGCGTATTTTGGTTCGAACAATATCAAAAGATTTTCATCTTTTGTAGGTTTCCAACCATAAAGTTTGATACTTTCTTGTTCTATTACCTTAGTATAGTCTAGTTGTACAAGAAAAATCTTGGTAAAACTTCAAAATCTTGATCTTTTAAGATTTTTTTTCGAAAAAGAGGGTTTTTGTACTTGAATCTTGATTTCAAATTTTTCGTGTAAAAAACGTTAAAGTTTATGTTCTAAGGTTCTAATAGTCTTAGATAGGTAAGAAGTACAAGAAAAATCAAGTAAAAACGTCAAAAAGTAAGTCTTTTGAAGATTTTTGGTTTTTGAGTTTCGTAGTTACTCAGGCGAAGTATACGTTGTTCTATTAGGCGAAGTATACGTTGTTCTATTAGGCAAGTTATACGTTGTTCTATTAGGCGAACTATACGTTGTTCTACAGGCGAATTATACATTATTCATCCAGGCGAATTATACGTATTTATTTGGGCGAATTATACGTATCTAATTGGGCGAGTTATACATTATTCTTCAGGCGAGTTATATGTAGCTATTTAGGCGATTTATACGTTACTCTTTAGGCGAGTTATACGTGTTATTCAGGCGAGTTATACGTTGGTTTCTCTTGGGCAATTTATACTTCACTTTTCTAGGCGAATTATACATCTTTCCATTAGGAGAATTATATGCTTTGCTTGGGAGATTTATACACTTTCATTAGGAGAATTATACAGTTGTTCTTTGATCTGTAAAATCCCGTGAACATTTGTTTTCCCGGTTTTATCAAAAATTGTAAAATCTCGTGTATTCTAAAGACTCAATCACATTAATCTAATCTCACTTTAACACAACAACCTCCAATCACTGTACGATCATCTTTCATCTTATCACATATAATTAAAATGGATTCAATCATTCTAATTGGTCAAAAGAATACTCTTGCTGAGTACATGATACTCTCTGGTGCTGACAATCGTCCATCAATGTTGGACAAAGACCTGTATGATTCCTGGAAAAGTAGAATGGAAGAAGAATGATACTTGAATCAGTTGACCACGGTCTACTCATTTGGCCTACTATTGAAGAAAATGGGGTGACCAGGACAAAAAAATATGCTGAATTGTCTGCTACAGAGAAAATCCAAGCTGATTGTGATCTCAAGGCAACTAATATCATTCTTCAAGGTTTACCATCTAATATCTATTCACTTGTTAATCATCACAGAGTTGCCAAAGATCTATGGGAAAAAGTTCAACTTCTAATGCAAGGTACCTCTTTGACTAAGTAGGAAAGAGAGTGTAAACTGTATGATGCATTTGATAAGTTTACTCACATCAAGGGGAATCAATTCATCAATATTACTTGAGATTCACTCAGTTGATCAATGACATGAACATTTACAAATTGAAAATGGAGCAATTTCAAGTTAATACCAAGTTCTTAAACAGTCTTCCACCTGAATGGAGTAAGTTTGTGACTGATGTCAAGCTTGTAAAAGATTTGCATACTACCAACTTTGATCAGCTTCATGCAAATCTTGAACAACACGAGCTCTATGCCAATGAAGTCCATCTCATGCATGAACGCAGTCAAGATCCACTTGCATTAGTTGCAAATCATCAAATGACACCATCTCACTTCAACACTTATCAGTCTTCATACAACAATCCACAGTTTCAACAACAACAACAACAGTTTTTACCATCTCAGTCTCCTTAATATGGATCAAATCATCCCACACAACATTACTTAACTACTTATCCATCCACACTACATGCAATCACTTACCTATCAGCACAGTATCCAAATGCTTACTCGTCAACTATTTATCAAGAGGCTTGCCCACAACCACAATTTGTTACTCAAATTGAATATACTATCTCCACAGTTAATCAACAGACGCACCTTGCTGAATTTCCTTAAATAGACTCCGGTCTAGCAGTTCCTGTGTTTAAGCAATGAGATGACCCTATTGATGCCATTAACAAAATGATGTCATTTCTGTCTACTGTCGTCATATCTCGTTTCCCATCTACCAACAATCAGCTAAGAAACTCATCGAACCCAAGACAACAAGAAACTATTCATGATGGAAGAGTGACTGTTCAACCACTTTAGGGGAGACAAAATTCTTATGATGCTGGTACTTCAGGAACAAGAGCTAATACTTCGAGAACATGAGGGAATTATTCAGGTCAACAAAGGGTTGTGAAGTGTTTTACTCCCCCCATCCCAAATTTATTGTCCCCTATTGACTTTATAAGTCTTTTTCTTCCAACTTTGACTTTAAATATTTTTGTTTGTGTTATATAATACTTGATGAAAATTATAACAATGAAAATACAATCAAAAATTAGAATTCTGGAAGATCCTGTATTGCAGAAGGTCCAGTTACACAACTTGGTCATCACACACAATCGAGCTTATCATGCAGATGATTGGATGCATATGATTCTGACTGTGACGAGATCTCTACAGCCAAAGTAGTTCTTATGGCCAATTTGTCTAGTTACGGATCAGATGTTCTCTCTGAGGTACGAATATCTGACAACACTAATAATGATATGCTAAATCAAAGTGTGCAAGAGATGCTGTATTCTGAACCTTCTCATTTTGTGGAACATTCAGAGAATGAGATACATAGTGATAGTAATATCATTATGTACTCTCAGTATCTGACTGAATCACAAAATGCAGCTATTCAGGATACAAATTCTTTTGCGCAACAAGATGCCTTGATATTATCTGTGTTTAAACAACTGTCAAATCAAGTAACTAACTATAACAAGATCAATAATGAAAACTAATTTGCCAAGCGAATCCCTTATCTGCTGTGTTGAAAGATATAAGAAAGGGTAAAATATGCTATAAAAGACAAGATGTGGATTTAAGTACTCGTGAAAAGCTTATAATTGATGATATAATTCGGGAGAAAAATACACAGTTTACGGATTTTAAAAAAGAAATTAACAATCTTAAACTAAACTCTTTCTGAACAAACAAAGGAAAACAAATTGTTAACAAAAACATTTAAGGTTTCAAAAATGAATCCAAGGAAAAAGAAGCTAAGAATATTGATACAGAAATTACTTTGGAAAAGAAAGTTAAAGAACTGGACAACATTGTTTGTAAAATGGGTCAATCCACTCAAACTGTGCATATGCTCATGAAACCACAAGTTTTCAATGAAAACAACCTGAAACAAGCTCTTGGTTTTCAAAATCCTTTCTATCTTAAGAAAGCTCAGCAGATTAGGCCAATGCTGTATGACGGTAATGTTATTGCTAAGGAAACCAATGTGATTTTAATTGTTGATTCTGAAGAGACTTTGATGCTTGAGGAAAAGAGTCGATCCAAAATGCTTTTAAAATAAAGTGATCCAATGGTTTTAGAAAAGAAAGTTAATACTAAACCAATTAATTATGCTGAGTTAAATCGATTGTCTGAAGATTTTGGTAAACGTTTTATCCCACAACAAGACGTGTCTGATTAACAAACTTTACACCCTATTATTGACCAATCTGCTTCTTCGCTTGTCAAAATTGAGGCTCCTCGGGAACTTTCTAAGGTAAGCCTGGTTAATACAAGCCTTAAAAAGCTTAAATACCATCTTGGCCAATTTAATAATGTGGTGAAAAAGCAGATCACACCTGATGCTTTAAAAGAAGGGAAATGGAGGTTTGAACACACTAAAGCTGTTTTTCTAAAAGAAATAGTTCCATTTTTAAAGACTTTAAAAGACATATTTAATGTTTTTGATAAAGATCTTTTAAATGAGGTAATGGAAGTACAAACAGTTTTTAACCAGATGGAAGTTGTTGTTCAACAGTATCATGTAGACAAACAGTGTTTTGAAATTTAAAAGAAACAATTTTTGATTGACAACGATTGGCTCTTGGATCAAATCATTTCTCGAGATATTGTGAATATTGTTGTGAATTCTTCTGTAGATGTGAATACTTCTGTGAAAGTGAATTATTCTATTGTTATGAATGATTCTGTGAATTATGTGGAAATGTGCAACAAGTATCTGGAACTTGAAGCTGAGCTTATCAAACAATACAACATGGTTGAAAAAGATGAGTATAATAAAGTTTCAAAAAGATTCTCTGAACTTGAACAACACTGCATTTCTATTGAAATTGCAATGCAACTCAATAAAGAATTTTTTCACAAGAGTAACACATTTGTGAACCAAACTGAACCTTCATTTGATCAACTGTTTGAATTGAACAATTTGAAAGCTGAGCTTCAAGTGAAAGACACAACAATTTAGAAGTTGAAGGCAAACATTAAACGTTTGACTAAAACTTCTACCATAAACAGTGTGAAAAAGGACATAGATGAGACTGAGACCATCAATATCGAACTGGAACATAGGGTGACAAAACTAATTGCTGAGAATGGGCATTTGAAACAGACATTTAAACAGCTCTATGATTCAATTAAACCATCAAGTGTTCGTGCTAAAGAACATGTTGAATCTTTGGTTAATCAATTGAATCAAAAGTCTGTTGAAATTACTGATTTAAATGCTCAACTTCAGGAAAAAGTGTTCGTCATAACAACATTAAAAAATGATCTTAGAAAATTCAAAGGAAAAGACATAGTCAATAATGCTGCACAAGTGTAAAATGCTACCACTACTGCTCCAGGAAATGTTAACAAAAAAATATAAATTAAAGGCTTGATCCAGTAATTTTGGCTCCTAAGGATAAGAATAATAGGGAAACTCACGAATACTACCTTAAGCACACTATGGAACAAGCTGCTATTCTTAGGGGTGTAGTTGAACAAGCTAAATTACGAAACCCTTTAGATAGTGCATCATACTCTGCCTGTATGTATGTAAGCTGATTTAAGAGTTGCTAGGTTATTTTAGAGATGCCTGCCTTGATATTCACAAACCTAGTAAGAAATTAGTTGTGGTCACGCCTAACAAAAAAAATAAAATAGTTTAGTTTGCTGACCTTGTCGCATCATCGTCGTTTGTCTCATTTGAATTTTGGTGCTATTAATCACTTGGCTTGACATGGTCTAGTACGTGGTCTTCCCAGATTTAGGGTGTGTTTGATAGACACTTAATGGGATAATTAAGCGTAGATTCATAAATCGGTCAGAAGGCATGTGTTTGGTAGGAAATTAAAGTGTGCTGTATGGCTCCAATTTGCTCTGGATGAACCGGCGCCTAAATGGCTGTCCTTTCATTCAACGCCACATACTAATCCCAAAATTCCTTTCTCCCCATTATAATATCTTCAATTTTAGTAGGTGTAAATATTTTTATTAAGCATTCCATGAACGCCATCATCATTTGACTATTTTTTAATAATATTTTTTATTTAACTATTGTGTTAAAATGACAAAGGATGCTACTATTGGTATCTTGGCCTGATAAGAAGTAGAAAAAAATGTACAAAACATGTTTTTTTCCTCCAATTTACAGTGAAAAAAACTTTTTTTATCCGTTTATGTTTCGTACCTTTTAAATGTTTAATACTTTTGACTTGTTAAACTTTATAATTTTTGTTCTGTATTCTGCGTTTCACTGGCCCATAATATAAACAAAATTATAAAAAAGAAAAACCAAAAACCCAGACGGTACAAACGGCTTTTTAGAGGGGGTCTTTATAACCTACCCCAATAACGGGTCAAATGCTATAAGGTGGTAATTATTTATTTATATATTTTATTGAAATGGGTATTAATTATTTTTGTTCAACCCTCCTTCTTTTTAACATGGTCAATGTTTTTTCACGCATAAGCATATGTGCTGTTGTTGTTAGTAATAATAGTTTATTAGTTTTGTTTGCGTATTTTTTTTAAATAAAAAACCAACAACTTCATAAGGAAATGAAACATTTAGGATTAATTATTTTTGAAGAGCGATGCAAACACCATGTTTACTGCTGAACAACAAGGTCAAAGAGATGGGGGACAACGCATGGACGACGCACAATGGGGTCCTCAAGAAAATGAATATTTTTATTCGAGTTGATATTTTTTTATTAAAGTTTATATTTTTCCGGTGTAAAACTAGACAGAAGGTTAAATTGGTAATTTCAGTCAATTCAGATTGCTTATTCAGAACAATTATCAAACAATCATTTTCACTCAGAATCATATTCACTCAGCATCTTGGAATCATTCAGCAGCTTTGATTCATTCAGCACTAAATCATATTTTTTTATCAAATAGCCCCTTAAATTTGAAAAGGACCATTTGTGTTCTGCATGTGCCATGGGAAAAAGCAAGAAACAATCACATAAACCTAAATCTGAAGACACCAATCAAGAAAAACTATATCTTATACACATGGATCTTTGTGGGCCTATGCGTGTTGCAAGTGTAAATGGGAAAAAGTACATCCTCGTCATTGTGGATGATTACTCTCGGTTCACATGGGTGAAGTTTTTAGCATCAAAGGATAAAGCTCCTGATTTTATAATCAAGTTTCTGAAAATGATACAAGTTAGATTAAATGCAACTGTCAGGAACATTCATACAGATATTGGAACTGAGTTTGTTAATCAAACCCTGCGAGGCTACTATGAACAGGTTGGCATATCTCATGAAACATCAGTTGAACTCCACAACAAAATGGTGTTGTTGAAAGGTGAAATCGTACGCTTGTTGAAGCCGCTCATACAATGTTAATCCTCGTATAAGCTCCTTTATTTTTATGAGCCGAGGCAATTGCTACCACATGTTACACCCAAAACCAATCCATTATACTATGACGCCATGGAAAAACTCCTTATGAGCTCTTACATGATAGAAAACCTGATTTATCCCACCTTCATGTCTTTGGTTCACTTTGCTACCCAAACAATGATAGTGAGAATTTGGACAAACTTCAAGCTAAAGCTGATATAGGGATTTTCATTGGATATGCACCTAAGAAGAAAGCTTACCATATCTACAACCGACGTACCCGAAAGATAATTGAAACCATCCATGTCGATTTTGATGAGCTGACGGCAATGGCTTCTGAACAACTCTATTCAGGACCCGGCCTTTAATGTATGACTCCTGCAACACCGAGTTTAGGACTCGTTCCAAACCCTCCTCCTTCAGCACTGTTTGTACCACCATCGAGGCATGAATGGGATCTTATGTTTCAACCAGTGTTTGATGAGTTCTTCTCTCCTCCAGCTAGTGTTGCCTCTCTAGTTCCTGTAGAAGAAGCTCCTGCTCCTGTTGAGTCAACCGGTTTACCTTCCTCAACAACTGTTGATCAAGATGCACCTTTTCCAAGTACCTCACAAACCACTCCACAATCACAATCCCAAACAATTCCTCTCTATGTTGAAGAAGAGTCACACGACTTTAAGGTTGCACATATGAGTAACGATCCTTATTTTGGCATTCTAATTCCAAAAACTGTTTATGAAGAATCCTCATCATCGGATGTTATTTCTACTACTGTGCACCCATACGCTCCTTTCTCTGAACACCTTAGTAAATGGACAAAGGATCATCCGTTACAAAACATAATTGGTGATCCTTCCAGACCCGTTTCCACAAGACTCCAACTACACGAACAAGCCCT
Source organism: Tanacetum coccineum (assembly GCA_026074375.1). Classification (NCBI taxonomy): domain Eukaryota; kingdom Viridiplantae; phylum Streptophyta; class Magnoliopsida; order Asterales; family Asteraceae; genus Tanacetum; species Tanacetum coccineum. The sequence continues at coordinate 42,662 of BQNB010006146.1, read as the reverse complement.
GTTCTGCTACTATGATGCCTTCCTAACTTCAGTTGAACCAAAGACGTACAAAGATGCATTAACTTTTCCCTCGTCTAGATAAAGAGAATTCGAACATCTTGAAAAAACTACGGGAAACAAAATTAGTTAATAAGGAAAGAACTTAAACTATGGCAAGCATAATTAATTATTGGGAAATCCTAAAATTAAATCTAAATTAAATACGGGGAAAGAATAGGATCGGGAAACCTCTTAAATACTAAAAATTAAGGAAATATAAATGCTAAATTAAAAATAAAAATCAATATTAAATCATTATTACTTAATTTGAAAAATAAGAAAACTTGAACTAAAAATCGGAGTGTCGTTTGAATGCAAACGAAAGAAACGGTAAAACGCACCGGTAAAAACGGTTCTAAGACCTGAATTTAAGGATATTAAAGCCTACACTAAATGTTATATTTTTCCTAGACACTAAATGACAAAAGAAAATTTTGTAAAAAAGAAATATATTTTTTTTTTCTTTTTTGGATTTTTTATGAATTTTTAAAGATTTATAACTAATTAAAACTAAGAAAATAGAAAAAGACAAAAAATAAAAGTTATAAAAATTCTGAAAAAATAAAACTAAATAAAGAAAATTCTAACAATTCTAAAAATATAAAAATGCCCAAAAGTTACTGATTTTATAAAAAGTAATTTAACTTATTAAATTTAAACCTAATTTAATTAATTAATAAATTAAAACTAACTGCTGTTAACCTATAAGGACTAACAGTGAAAAGATTGCAAGGACTAACGAGGTAACAAGTAACTAACTATAGGTACTAACAATTATAACTATAAAAGATGAAATTACACAAATGGTCCCTGGGATGGACCCCGATATGCAAACCAAGTCCTAACTGCTTATTAGGCAAAACTTAAAAAAGCAAAGTTGTAGATGGGCTTAAGCTTATCATTTTCTATAAAAGGCACAAGTGCTGAATCTATCTAGATAAGCCAGAAAGATAAGCTCTTTTGATGACAACAGGGTTAATAAGCTTAACAGCTTATTGGGCTTTTCTTTTTAGGATTTAAGCTTACAAAATAAGCTAGAAAACTATGGGAATAAGTTACTAGGCTAAGGGATGTCCTAATGATAAGTAAGTAACAAAATAAGCCTCTAAGTTTAAAGCTAGAATCCTATAAGCTTAAATACTAACAGTTATATAAAAAAAACATGAAAAATTTGAACTTTTTAAGCTATTAATTTAGCTTTCTAATAAGCTAACTAAGTGAAATAAGCTGCTATCCTAATAGGGCCTACTATAAGCTATGTAAAAAGCAATTAAACCTATAGCTTAATTTCAAAATAAGCTAGAAAAAGTCGGGGACTACTTTTGGTGCTCTGCACCAGGGGAAAACATACAGTGGCCAAGGGCTTTTTTTTTCAGCTTAACACTATAACGGTCCGAGGGCTTATTTTCCCAAGGACCAAAAACATAGACAGATGTCATAAAGGTGGTAAGTGCGACTTATTTTCCAAAATTTGAGCTAATATGATAAGCTTAAACCTGCTGGTAATGGGGCTTAAACTTGAGGGTTTTCAAAAACACACATGCATACACACATTTTGACTTATGCTGCCAAACCAAAGACAGAACATGGGATGCTTTAAAGTGGCTAGAAACATCAACAATGAGCACACAATGGTGTGCTTAGGCTGCTTATGCAGCTTAAGCCTTTAAGCTCACTTTTTCTTTGTAAAAGTTTGACAGAAAGTAAAAAGGGCTTAAAAAACTGTTTTGACACTAAAACTAGGGATTAAAAAGGTTTAGTAAACCCTACACACTCAGCCAAAAGTGGCTGAGTGCACTTGACCCATAACCAACACCCATGTGACCCATTTTACCACTAAACCAAACACCCCCTTAAATGTTATTAATCGTTTTTAATGATTTTAGGGTAAAGTAAGGGCAACATACAATGATCTTAGGTTAATTTGAATAAACTATTTAACAAAGTATATAACCAAGTTTACAGATTTAAAATAACTTGAATTTTATTCGAATTTTCGACAATGGCAATAAACAAGATATTTTAACTTGATTAAAAACTGAAAGATTACACATAAGCTTTAAAAAACAAACTGAGTAGTTACACTTAGTTATTAAAGAAAGGACTGGGGAAATAAAAATAAGCTAGAAAACATAAAAAAATGGTGTATTGAGTCTCGGCTTGGTCTCTCTTCTTTTATAGGAGGCTTAACAGCCCTTGGCTGTGTTGTTTGCGTGTGTTTTGTAGAAAGGCCCTCATCCAATCCTAGCCCTTGGATTGCTTTGTAGCATTTTTAGCCATTGATGGGGGGTACGGGGTTGAGTGATTTTGGCTGAGAAAGGGTTATAGGGGCACTAGGTTGTGGGGAAAGGTGTGGGTGAGCTGTGAGTGTGTACTGGAGAGGTGGTTTGGCCATAAAACCGGGGGAGAGGTGGTATGGTTTTTTGTGCGCCTTGTGGGTTGGTGGATTGGCAGGGTTGTTCGTTTGTTATTTAAAAGTGTAGAATGGGAAAAGATTGCAAACGCTAGGTAGTCCCCATGTTTCTTCCTCTTTTCATTTTATTTTCAGCCCCTTTTTTTAGTTATAAGATAAGTTTGGAAAGTGACACAATTAGCCCTTGTCGTTTTTATAACTAAAGAATAAAAGAGAGTTTAAGGTAATTGCATTTTCAGTCCCTGCTGTTTATTAACTAAAGAAATATGTTAGTTAGGGACGAAATGCAATTCAGTCCTTGTGTTTTATTTTCCTATTTTTCTAATAAAACAACTTTCAATCCTTGGGGCAAATTTTGGCCCTTTTTTCTTTATTTTTTCATTTTTAATTATAAAACAAAGTTTTAAAATTTACATTTTTGGTCCTTGTGTTTTATAAAAAAGTAGTTTTGGGCTTTTGTTGGGCTTGGGCTTGTATTGGGCCCACTGGGTTTGGGTTTGGGCCCAATAAGGTACAGGTTTGGTTATTGGGCTTTTTCAAGCCCAATAAGGTTATGGAGTGGGTTTTGTGTGTACAATGGCTGAGATTGGCTGTAGCTGGGCTAGGATTGGGCCTTCAAATCTTCACGTCTTTGTAAATTGCAAACAAATGGGACTGGGTGTAATGATGAGGGCCATTTGGTCTTCACAGTCTTCATAAATATACTATTGGGCTTTCCCGGCCCATCAGCGAGGGTAAAGATTGCATTCAATAGTATTCTTCAGTTCCGGCTCCGGTTTGACTGCTGATTCTTCAGTATTGACTCTGACTTTGGCATTTTTGGACTTTGGCCTTGATTTTGCACAGTCTTTTCTATTCCATGCTCAGTTTTGTCATTTTGGCTTGGTTTTCTGTCTTTTTGTTGATATCCACTTCCTGCACAATACAAATGCAAAACAAACATATATTTGGCAGTTTTTTGTCTGTTTTTGGTCATTTAAGCTCGTTTTTAGAGGTAAAAGATATGTGTAATTAAGCAATTTATCACTGTACCTTGAGGTGGGTTATGCAATATTTGAGTAACGATCCTTGTTTTGGCATTCCAATTCTAGAAACTGTTTCTGAAGAATCCTCATCATCAGATGTTATTCCCACTACTGTGCACTCAGACGCTCCAATCTCAAAACACCTCAGTAAATGGATAGAAAATCATCCGTTACAAAAAAACATAATTGGTGACCCTTCCAGACCCGTTTCCATAAGACTCTAACTACACGAACAAACCCTGTTCTCCTACTATAATGCCTTCCTAACTTCAGCTGAACCTAAGATGTACAAAGATGCACTAACTCTGTCATGCTGGATTGAGGCAATGTAAGAAGAGCTGCATGAATTCGAATGTCTTAAAGTCTGAGAACTAGTTCCTCGTCCAGATAAAGTGATGGTTATCACCTTAAAATGGATATATAAGGTCAAATTGGATGAATTGGGAGATATATTGAAAAACAAGGCAAGATTGTAGCTCGTGGATACCGTCAGGAAGGAGGGATGAATTTTAAGAATCCTTTGCTCTCGTGGCTAGATTAGAAGCTGTTCGGATATTTCTCGCATTTGCTGCTCATATGAATATGATCGTCTACCAGATGGATGTAAAACGGCACATTCTTGAAATGGATATTTTGCATGAGTAATTCTACAGTAGCCCCAAACCTGTCGGATTTGTGGATCCAGAAAATCCTAATCATGTGTACAGATTGAAGAAAGCTCTATATGGGTTGAAACAGGCTCCACGCGCACGTGGTATGATCTATTGTCATCGTTTCTGCTATCCCAAGGATTTTCCAAAGGCACGGTTGATCCCACATTGTTCATCAGCAGAAAAGGCAAAGATATCCTCCTGGTACAAATTTATGTTGACGATATAATTTTTGCTTCTACTACTACTGAACTATGTGATAAATTTTCTGAGAGATCATGATTCATAATCAAGATGTCAATGATGGGCAATATTATCATTTTTTTCTTAGGAATACGAAATATCATTTTTTAAGACTACAGATTTCCTAGAGTCCCAGAGGCATTTTTTAAACCAATCAAAATATGCTCTAGAATCGCTTAAGAAATACATAATGAAATCTTGTGACCCAGTGGATACTCCAATGGTGAAGAAATCCAAACTGGATGAGGATACACAAGGGAAAGTCATTGATCCTACAAATTATTGTGGCATGGTTGGCACCCTCATGTATCTTACATCCAATAGACCAGACCTGGTATATCCTGTATGTATGTGTGCTCAGTATCAGGCTCGTCCTACCGAAAATCACCTACATGCTAAAAAAATAATCTTTTGATATCTAAGAGAAACTGTCAATCAGGGACTATGGTATCTGAAGGATTCTGCTATTGTTCTAACAGCTTTGGCAGATGCTGATTACGCGGGTTGTCAAGATACAAGACGTAGTACATTTGGAAGTATGCAATTGTTGGGAGACAGACTTGTTAGCTGGTCATCAAAAAGGCAGAAAAGCGCTGCAATATCCAGTACGAAAGCTGAATATATAGCCTTGTCCGGCTGTTGTGCTTAAGTCCTTTGGATGAGATCACAACTTACCGACTATGGCCTTGGATTCATTAAATTCTAATGTACTATGATAACAAAAGTGATATTGCCTTATGCTGCAACAATGTTCAACATTCTTGATCAAAGCATATCGACATCAGATATCACTTTATTAAAGAGCAAGTAGAGAATGGAGTCGTCGAGCTTTACTTTGTCAGAACGGAATATCAGTTGGAGGACATCTTCACCAAGGCTCTATGTCGAGAAAGAATTGAATTCCTTATCGACAAGTTAGGGATGAGAAGTTTTACTCCTGAGACTCTGAAAGAACTGGCAGATGAAGCCGAAGAATAGTGGTGGTACCTATTCTTATATCCTATGTATAATATGTATATATAAAATCACAAAAACACAAAAAGATTTTTCACTTCTTATAAAATTTTATAAAAACAAAATACAAAATTAAAAAATCAGAAAGATATAAAAATATGGATCTCTGGCATGTCTTTTGAAAATCGATAACATTTACGGCCTTAGAAATGTCATTTAATAATGATACGAGGCTGTAAATGAAGTTCGAGCAGAAGTTCAAAAGTTTAAAACAAGCCAAAAATGGCTTGCTATTATTTTTGATAGTAACCCGGTCATCATCTTAAAGGCAAGTATTTCAAAAAGAAAACTTGACCTCTCAACGGGAATTTATTCTCGGGCATGGTCTACTTTATGACCATGCAAAGGCTTGTGATTATTTTGCATCACAACCCGTGCTTCCTATATTCCATAAGTGTACGTGTCAGTGCGCTTATGTGTATAAATAAGAGAAATCTTATTTTTAATGGTGTTGATTTTATAAAAATATAACCATCTTTCGGTTTCATCTGAAAAATCATTTTCAAAGACATTTGACCACTCAAACAACGACTACAACTCTTTAAATAGAAAACGGGTCATTGTTTGAGGGGGAGAAAATGTCAAATATCTTCTTTATAAAATCAATTTTGTGATAAAAAGAAACGGTTTTAAACAATAACGGGTGAATAATTAAAGGGGAGTTAATCAATGATAACTCAATCTGGCTTTATTTGTTATGTGTTTAATTCTTTAGGGGTATTATTGCAAAATGTGAGACTTATTCTTGATTATTAAACCTTAGGGACTAGTTTTGCCAATAGTGAAACTGCTTTTTGCCTTAGGTTAAGTTTATTAGGAAAATAGAAGTATCACTAAACCTTGGGGGCATTTTTGTCAAAACCCAAAAGATTTTAAACAAAAGCCCCCTTGCCCCGTTCTTATACACACACGAACACACTCACTCAATACCTCCATTGTTGATTTTTCAAAAACCTCCAAGAACGTGCTCAATCTTTGTTTAATCACTAAGGTACACTTGTCATATGTTTCTTATACCCGTAGCATCTTTTAATAGACCTTAATCATGGACTATTCATTCAAAAAACCCTAAAAATTGATTTCGTCTCATTGAAAAGTGGATGAAACCTAAAATTGATTGAGGGGTTTTGGTTCTATAGGGGTCTAGAACATGTACCTATAACAGTTTTAAATGGGGATAACATATGTATGTGATTTGAATGATTCTTGATTTTGAACTAATGGGAATGGGTCAAAAACGTGTAAAAGTTCATGAGTTTGTGTTTAAGAATGATAATATAAGTGTTTGTGAGTGTTTGCTTGAGTTTAAACATGTCTTAACTACAAAAGTTGGCTTATTTGGGTTATTCGTGTTCTTATGAGACGAACAAAGCCAAAGTCATGATTTTTGTGGTTAATTCATGTTGAATTTGTGTTAGTTTAATTCTATGATGCTATATGATCATGTTTGAATGGATTTGGATGCTCAAAAGTGGATAAAAATGTTGGTGTAATGTTTGCCTAGGCGAATTATACCTAGGCGAGTTATACACACTCATAACAGAGGCGAACTATACGCATAAACCTTAGGCGAACTATACGTTCAAAATAGGTGAATTATACACATAGCCTTAGGCGAACTATACGCTCTCCCTTAGGCGAATTATACACGCATAGTTAGGCGAGTTATACACGCATGGTTAGGCGATTTATACACCTAATGTTTAGGCGAACTATACGCGTAAGGATAGGCGAATTATACGTCCTGTTATAGGCGAATTATACATGTTCATGTAGGTGAATTATACATGTTTATGTAGGCGAATTATACATAACTTTTAGACGAATTATGCATGCCTTCACTTGGAGAACTAATCATGTAATGTTGGTAATCAAATCTCATAATCTTGGTAATCTAAGTATAATTATTCCTTAACATGTCACTTAGTGATTAATTTTGGTCTAGTTTTCCTTAGAAGTCTTTTGTGATTGCCTTGCTTTCTATAGATTGCCTATAGTTAGTGTGTTATATGATTATGTATGTCTCCTAGTTTTAAGTTGATTGCCATGTGTGCCAATTCTATGCCTAGGATTTGTATGCCCAATCATTAGTGAAAATCAACCTTGCATCTATAATCATTCTTCATGATCTAGATTGTCCATCAGTGAAATATTTGTTTGTATATGAATTGTATGTGACTAATCTTAGCAGAATTATGTCTTCCATCACTGCTCAACAAACCAAACTTGATCTGGAACTTGTTCCCAAGGAGAAAAGACTTGAGATTAGAAAATGCAACGGAAGACTCAATCCTAGAAAGAAACAGAGAGAACCTACATTTCAAGTTGTCCTGGATGCTCTTGCTCTTACTCCGTGATATTCCACATTTCTCATCACTGCAGATGTTCCTGAAGTTTACATGCACCAGTTCTGGGATTCTATTCACAAGTATGAAAATTCCTATAGGTTTAGAATGGACAAGAAGAATAAATTCGACCTCAATTTGGAAATCTTCAGAGACATCTTTCAGATCTGTCCTAGAGTTCATGGTCAAAACTTTGATGCACTTCCAACTAATGAAGATATTGTGTCTTTCTTTAAAGAGCTTGGTCATACTAGGGAAATCAAGACAATCACTGACATTGTTGTTGATTAGATGCATCAACCTTGGAGAACTTTTGCCACTATCATCAATTGAAGTCTATCTGGAAAGACAACTAGTCTTGACAAGCTTCGTCTTTTTAGAGCACAGATCCTTTCTATATGGGAATGGTACTATAAGAAGAGAAGTACATGTTTGACTACTTGGGAAGAGTTTTCACTTACTAGATCGATAACAGAGGTCACAAAAAGCAAGATAAGATGTACTACCCTCGATTCACTAAAGTTGTCATTCACCACCTCCTTACTAAAGATAAGACAATCTCTAAGAGAAACAAGATTGGCATGCATACCTCTAGAGATGACTATCTAATAAACACTTTGAGATTCGTCTCTACAAAGGAAGAATCTTAAATTTATGGAGCTCGACTTTCTAAGTCTATGACAAGTCCTGAGATGCAAGAAACTAAGGCTTACAAGACTTACCTTGGCTATGCTACAGAAGTTACAGCTCCTAAGAAGGCACGAAAGTTCAAGAAGCATGCTTCCCCTAAACTCACTATTGTCCCAGCTTCACCTGAAGAACCCACAAGGAAGTTAAAGAGAGTTAAAAGGCATGCCAAGAAGTCTTCTGATGCGCCAACAACAGGTGTTGTCATTAGAGAAACTCCTGTAAAGTCTTTGTCTAAGAAGAAGGAAAAGATGACTGTTGAGAAAGGCAAAGGAATTGATTTTCTCTCTGAAGTGGCATTAACTGAAGAAGCTCAGTGTGAAGAAGTTCGCAAGAAGAGTTTGAGGGACTTTCACAAGACTCATCCAAGTGGTTCTGGTACTGTTACCAAAATTGCTCCAAGTGCTGCAAAAATCAAACCTTCTATCACAAATGAAGGAACTGGTGTGAAATCAAGGGTTCCTGATGTGACTGAAGAAGAATCAACTAAAAGCGAAGCTAAATCTTGGGGAAGGGATGAAGATGACAACAATAATGATCATGACTCAAGGAGTGAAGGTAGTGATCAAGAGAGAGATAGTGGTGATGACAATACCCAATCTGACAGTGAAAAAGGGTCGGATTCCGAGCATGAAACTGATGAGAATAAATCGGGTTTTGAATCTGATTAAGAGGAAAATAAAGAAGAGGATGAAACTGATGAAGAAGAAAAGAATGACGAGCTTGTTAAAACCCCTTCCAATGATACTGATGATGAAGATGAAACAAAGATTAAAGATAAAGCTGAAGGTGATGAAGATGAAGGAATGGATTATGCTACCAATCAGTTCGACGATGATGTGGATTTAAGGGTGAATGAACCAGTTACTACTGATGAAGGGTTTATTCAAAAGGAGGGTACCGATGCTGAAATGACTAACATCCAACAAGGGAATGAAAATCCGAAGATCATACTCAATCAAGTCATAAAAGATGCCCATGTAACAATTTCTACTATTCCACAGAAGACTGAAGTTCCAGTTACCAACTCTTCTCACTCATCCGACTTGACATCTAAATTCCTAAATTTCTCAGATATTCCCCACACAGATGCAGAAATCGTTTCTCCAATGGATGTTTATGTCCATCATGAGGTACCAAGCAATCAAACACCTACACTACTTACAATACCTGTTTCGGTTATCACTGAATCTTCACCTATATTTGTGACAACTGTGGCTTGAGCAGGTTGGTCAAACCGTAGTGTTGACCTAAATAACTGTTCTATAAGTATGGGTTATGTGTTATATGTGTTTATACGTGTTTATATGTGTTTGTGTGGGATATGTGAGATTGCATAATCAATCCATTGAGCGTGACCGTCTCATTGGGATTGGATTTGTGTTGGATTTTGTGGAATTCATTTCGTTCACTTTTGGTGACAAGGAAATGATTTTGGTAATTGAAGCGGTTTCGCGTTAATTGTGTAAGTAATTATACGTATACGTATTTATGTGTTAGTAATATTAGGAAGAGATTAGGTTCTAGTAGTAAGGATATGAAAGAAATGAAATTTCTATTTTTGGAATGTTAGGTTTAATAAAAATGAAAAGTTAATTATTTTTAAAAGTCTAGTAAATTGCGTTTACGCAAAAAGGTATGCTCAAATAAGCTTAGGTTTTTATAAAAACTTAAGGTAAAGCAAATAATTAAGTAATTAATAAATAAATAAATAAAATATTTTTTTATACATGAATAGTAAAAAACGAATTTTAGAGGAAAAAGAAAGAAAAAAGGAATTTTAAAAGGAAACAAACTCTAATTAGATCTTATCTATAATTAGTTGGGGGCCTATAAATACAAAATAAAATCCCAAACCCCTCCCCCTTGGTATAAACGGTCGAACAAAGAGAAAAGATGATAAAAAATTAGGGTTTTTGCTTTTGTGAAGAAATCAAGCTCTAAGGTAAGTTTTAATTAATCCTTGTTAGTTATTAATCATTAATTCATGTAATAATTATTATGATGGAATTAGGGTTTTGTAAAATCAGTAAATTAATGATGTTTAATCATATTGCAATGATTAGGGTTTAATTAGAAGCTTATCGTGATATTGATTAGGACGTTAATTCGCGTTAGAATTTGATTTAGATTGGGGCAGAATTTAGGGTTATGTTGTTTGGCTGATATCTCAATGATGGTAATAGCTTTTGTCAAGTTTCCAGTTTCTATGACGTAGCTCAGAGAGTCTAGTTTCCAGAACATCCGGCCTCGAAGGTTTTTGAGGTTGGGAAGTCAGTCAAACATTGGTTGCAAGAAAAGTTGTCAAAACAGTAAATACGGGTCAGATTTAGGTCAGATTACGAAGTATAAAACCCCAACTTAAAATTCGAATTAGCTTATCCCTTTCTTCAGAGTTTAGTTTATGTGGTCTGTAAGAAATCCCCCAAAGGGAGAGCTTCTGATTTGGAGTCTAAGTATGATTTTTAAGTCCAAACTTTTTAGTGTGCAATCAGATCCGAATTAGGACTATTTTAAAGTTTAATTTTCTTAGGAGTACTTGTGCATGTAAATGGCTCTTGAGAATCATGAGGTAGTTAATATACTCATAAATGAACATAGGTGATTTTTGGTATGAATTATGGAGGTCAGTAAGTAGAGGTTTTGAGTACGTTAAGTCACGTTAAAATTCTGCAGTTTTGAACAAATTGTGACTAACTAGTGAAACTTGTTAATGAAGTGGTTAAAGTTGGGTATGGTGTCGGGGTGACCCATGGGGTTAATAAAACACCTTAGACATCCATCATATGATTGTTACATGTGCATTAAGCTTTTGGCTTAGTAGCGTGTAACACGAGTTATTTTGTTGTTTAGATTTGTGCTAGTTGTTTGTGAAGCTTTTTGTTGGAATCTTTTGGAAAGCTAAGCAAAGGTGAGTTTCATAGCCCTTTTTCTCATGTTATTTTGGGGTGAGAATGATGCTTGTCTTGTTGTCGTGTTAAAATGTTTTTAAGCTTGCTGTAGTTATGTGTATTGGATCGTGGGCACGTTCCGTCCCGTTGTGTTGCGATATGATAAAATAAATAAAAAAAATTCTTTTAACGTTTGGTATTGTGGATCCCAATATGCAAAACGAGGTGTGACGGTGGTAAGACTGCGTGAGCTAATATGAGGCCATGTAGCGCACATATGTAGTTGATATGATTGTGGATCGTGGGCACGTTCCGTCCCGTTGTTGTTAATTGTTGTCATGAATTGTTTTGGTAATTGCAGCAGCTAATTGAAAGTTTTTGGATATTATTGTATGTCGTAAACCTATGATTCTCGCTCAACTTTATGTTGACGTTTTAAGCATCGTTTCGGTGAGCTTAATGGTGCTAAGATAGAGCGAAGTGGCTAGAAGAGACCGTAGGATGCTTGGAGTTTATTTATGCTTTCTGTTTGAATAAATGCGTTTGCATGAATTGTTTGGATTATGTTTTTGCATGTCATTTATTGACGAGACCTTTTTCTCATTAATAAAGACACCATTAGGTTTTGGGTATTGTTATGACACTTTGTGTCTTTGCTTTACTTTAGTTTTCATTTTAGTATTCTCTATATAGACACCATGTGTTGTGATGATATCCATTCTTGTTTACGCCTCGCGTTTCCGCCTTGGCGGGGTGTGACAGATTGGTATTAGAGCCTTTGGTTATAGAGAACTAGGTGGTTGAGCCTAGACTATAGCTTAAGGGTCCCTCATATAGTTGCATTTTAGGGCATAAGTGTTTGTGTACGTATATACCCCCATATGTTCCCGTACTTAAAAGCTTTGAATTTTTTTCAATTTTGAATTACTACTATATAATAGGCAATATATTTACTTTTGCATTATGGGATCTTAATGTATATACCCTTTGTTATTGTATTTTAGTCATGTCTTCCCATACCCCTAGAGATTATCATTGGGATGATTATTTACTTCACTGGTCTCCCCGAAGTTGGGTGACTTTTGAGAGAGGAAAAGTCAAACCCAGCGAGGCCCAACATGAGTTTATTTTGTTTTTCACCTCGATGCGTTTGCTATAATGAGGATTGCTTTTATATTTTGGGTACGATGTGACTTTGTTTTCGTTTAGTTCGATTGGGATTTTTATTGTTCGTTAGATGGATTATCATGTTTGAGTTATATTTGGATTATTATTAAGTGCTATGTGGTAGATGTGTGTTATCATTGAGATGTGTGGTCTTGGAAGTAAGTACACGTGTGAAAAAGGTGCAATTATAATTATGGTCGCGAACATAATTATAAAGGCAACACACACGTGGACTTGTGACTTTGATTGCATTGATCATTGTTGCTTGTATGTAATTATGTAACGGATGTAAGTATGGATAGTTGTGTAGATGGTATGTTGATGTGATGTTGGAGTATCTGTCTGAGTATGGTTGTGTGGTTAGAGAATTCCTCTCTTAACCGATCGGGCGATTATATTAGGTTGGGTTGCGTAGATGGTAAGGTTCTCTTTTCTTCTACATTTGTTGGATACATCGGATAACCTGTTGGTATTGTCGTCGCGTTTCTTAAGTTGGTTCGTTTGATCGTTTGTTCGTTGATGATATCCAACGCTCGTGTTGGTATTCTAGGGTGTTATCATAGAACTGGTGTTCTATGTTTTCCGTTTGGCGTTTTGATTGTTTTCCTTTGTCTAAAGGTGACGATACTTTTTGGTTTGGTTCTAAGACCGTTGGTATGGATGAGTCCTTATGGTTTGTTTGGTTTGCAAGAGTTCTTGTCGTGTTCGTTTTCAAGTAAATTAATATTCTGGTATTGGAATTCTTAAGGTATTTTGGGAGTCTATTTTGCTATCATGATGTTTTTTTTGTTGTGAGTCATAAATTCCATTTGAAAGTAAGTTTGTTGTAGTCGACACCATATTGTTTAGGTGTTAAAAACTTCTTTCAAAAAATAAATTATATAAATAAAATGCAACACATTTTTTTAAAATCATCTTTTGATTTCTTTTATGAAAACCATAATTAAAATAAGTTTAAGAAAATTTTATTTAAATTTATTTTACACTTAAAATTATTTGCATTATTAACTAAGGTGATTCTATTGTTTTAAAATGATAGGTATAAGGTTATGAGAGAAAGTTTTCTTGGGTAAAAATTGGTTTTGGTACAAAGGCTCTTAATCTTTTAATTAATGGGTCGTGGTACGTGGTATTATTCGTTGGGGGTGTTTCTAGAAATCGTTGATGTGTTTGTTAGGTCGGAGGTTCGTTCTTCTTATCGACGTTTACATTGGGTTGATTTTTTTCTTTTTGGAATCATGTGATTTTTGGGTCCATACCAATTGGTGCATGTAAAGTTTGAAATTTCCTCATGGCGTGGTACTAGAGTTAATGTTAGGACCTATCTTCTGGGTGGTGCGATTGATAGTAGCGAAGCGAATGGAATTATTCGCGATCCCACGTTAGAATTAGAGAGTTCTCGTTTTACTTTTGATTTAGTACCTCTAAGTTAAGAGAGTGTTGATGTAGTCGTAGGAGAGAATTGGTTGTTGAGACATAAGGCTGAGATGGTATACCACGAGAAGGTAGTTAAAATGCCTTGGTAATTTGGAGAGTGCTTAAGGTTCGAGGAGAAAAAGAACTAAAGAGGATACGAGGTCTCGTAGGAGTACCAAGGAAGATGAGTTGAGATTATGTGATATCTTTGTAGTATGTGAGCCCTCTAAAATGTTCCTAAGGAATTAGTAGGTTTTACCACTCGTCGTAGAATAGGATTTCGTATGGAATTAGTACAAGGAGCGACGCCGATTTGCGAAGGCTCGTGTCTTTTGACGTTTTAAGAAAGGCAAGAGGTCTGGAACTATAACACCCCGTGTTTTCAAGTCATTGACGACGTCGATAAATCTACTATTTATTTTTAGTGTCGTACGCGTTTGCTTATAATTTCATGTATTAAGTAAAATCGCGTAAGCTAAAAATTACCGTTCAATGTAAATGGGCACCAAACAATTAACCGTTTACATCAATCAAGTATTAAATAATTATTTTGAGAATAATTATGGTCTTTGTTCATTTTATTTTTATCAGTTACGTAAAGTGTTTACGTTTCGCGATAAATTGCGTTTAGGCATTCCCGGAACCACCAAAACTTTTCTACGCTTCAACAAATACCCACATTTATACCCAATACTCAAATTTTACAAAAATATATCATATATATCTCATTATGTCTGGATATGTTGCAAATGATACAAAGAAAGATGAAATAAACCTTGCAAGTTGGTTTTGTACAACATCTAAACCATTAAAACCTAGCTAGCATGTTCCTTTGACCAAAGACAAGACTATGGTCTTTCCTTAAGACCTTCATCTTGTTCCTAAGACCAACTATTGCAAACTTTTGACCATCTAACACTTATATGATGTAAGTAACACATAGATAGCAAGACTTAACCAAAAATCAAACAAAAACACTCTCTTTGGCTCTCTTTCAACCCACGGCTTAAAACTCCTCAATTAAACAAACCATACAAAATTTTCTACAACCCATACACACATACACACATCATTCCTAAGATATTCTAAGATGTTTCCAAGCATTGGCTAAGCATTTGCAAGATTTAATCAAGTGATTTCAAGATTAAGGTTTCTATTGGAAAGTTAGGGTTTCTTAGTTGTAAGCTTTGGTTTTATATCTAAACAAGGGTTTAGATACTTTGGTTCATCACACTACATCTCATTAAGGTTATCTATAAAATTTTATGTCTCTTTTCTTTTACATGTTTTATGATATGTTAGTCTTTATAGCAAAATCACCTTTAGGATTTTTAACATGGTAAAAGGATTTTTACTTGTAATTATGGATTTTGTTCACATTTTAAAACTGTTATGAGGTTAATGAGTCATGTTAAATGGTTGTAAAAGGACTGTCACCTTGTGGTTTTGGTGTTTAAAATGGATAAATACAAATTAGGGTTTATAAGTTCATTTGATATGTTACAAGTAAAAGTAAGACAAATGACATGTAAATCTTGTTTATGGACTTTTGGTTATGTTATATGATCACTAAAATAAAGTTATATTAGAAGTATAAATCATGTACACACTTGGTTAATGTATAAAAAGTTCAAGTATGAACTTGTAAGTTAAAAGGTACTTAAGTAAAGTTTATGTTTTCATGAGATGTTTATAACTTGTACATCTTGGTAACTTGGACAAATGGATAATATGTGGACTAATGGACTTATTATGTGTAACACATATAACATATATGGCATATATAAGACTTGTGGTAAAGTTACAAAGTTGAAAGTATGAAAATAAAAGTTAAATATGGACTTAAGAAAGTCATCACAACTTTATGCCAAAAATTCATATAAAAATATATTTATTTTATATTTTTATAAAATACTACACTCTCAAGAGAATCGGACTGTAAGAAACTTGAAAAAACAAGATAAATAAACGTTAAAAAGTTACGGGTAAAAACAAGTTATACGATAAATAAACGGATTTATAAAAGAATTTTTATAAAAATCAATTTATAA
This sequence comes from Tanacetum coccineum, assembly GCA_026074375.1. Classification (NCBI taxonomy): domain Eukaryota; kingdom Viridiplantae; phylum Streptophyta; class Magnoliopsida; order Asterales; family Asteraceae; genus Tanacetum; species Tanacetum coccineum. The sequence goes on along the minus strand of BQNB010006146.1, from coordinate 26,721 downwards.
AAACTTTCATTAAAACAGCAAGTTTGATATTTTTAACAGATTACACATATTTTTAGGATTCCAAAATGATAAGAAACGAAAATTTTCAATTAATAACGAATGAGTTATGAATTTCGCGAGTTTACGACAATTAATACTTTTATAAAACTATTTTTATAAAAGTTACTATTCATGACAGAAACTTTTATTTTTTTAAACCTCATAAATCATTAGAACTTTCAATTACGAGAAACGTGCTCGAAAGAATCGCTAAAAACGGAGCTATAACGAATAAAATACGACATTTACGGGGTTTTACGACAATAAAAACGATATAAGTAAACTTATGATTTGGTGTGAACAGTAAAAGTTTACTATTCACAAAGTTGGTCAAAATTTGAAAATGTCAAATTTTGATAACTCGACTTAATACGAAAACGTGAGCGCAAGAAACACCTCAAACGGACTCGAAACGCGAAAGTTACGCCAGTTTTACTACAACGGTAATTATAAACGTTTTAACTTATTAAACACAATTTTTCCAAAACAATTAGATGGTGATTAGCTATATAGAATTATGCATGGTAGTAATTACCCAATGTGATTAGTACTTATACGACCTTAATTTAAATAGGTTGCATCTGACGATTTGCGTGACGCATTATCTGTGATATACTTGACATACGCTCACTCAAGGTGAGTTCATAGCCCCACGTTTTACATGATTTGTTTTATAAGTTTTTGGGGTGGAAAACATGCACTGTTTTATAACTGGACACAAGTGGTTAATTTTTATGATATGATTACGAGTTTGCCTAAGTTGCGATAACCCAATTTGAGCCCATTATCATGAACTGTCAATTACTGGATTGTGAGCGCGAATGTTATGAATAGATCTATTGGGATTGACATCCCCGTTTGGGTGATTAGCTATCACTGGGCAAACGAACGTATACCATGTCGAACGTAGGATGTTGCGGGTTAGAACATCATCACGGGCAATGTAGGCCATTTATATGGTATTCATTTATGTCGAGCTTCAGTGTCATGAGCTTAGGGCAACGTAATTACATTTATATGATGTCTGCATCTGTTGCATTATCATACACTTGGGAAATCTTGTGGTCCTACAATATATGATTTATCAAACCTATGAATTCACCAACATTATTGTTGACGTTTTAAAGCAATGTTTTTCAGGGGATCAGTAAGCACGAGGTGCAAGGGATACATTGGTGGTTTTGATTTGGATATCATGCATTAAAGATTTTGTCGCATTACATTTTGTATAACTGTTATGGGCTAGAAATCTTTGTATTTTGAACAAGTGGACAAGTGAAGCTTCGGCTTATGTAACAAATACTTTGTTAAATCCAATGTATCAGTTTTAAACGACTTTTTGGTCGTTCTATATACATCTTGTGTTATTGATCTATGAAGTAACACGCCCCGGACCCTTATTCCGCTGCGACCCAATTTGGGGGTGTTACAGATTGGTATCAAGAGCCAAGGTTATAGAGAACCAGGTCAAATGTTTTTGCTGGACTATAACCGTTTTCAAACATCGAATTCATACAAAGGGGTTTTACACGGGACATACATATGTGCATACATTCATGCATACACTACTTGTTGCATTAGTTGGTTAGACTAGATGCATTCATACTTGATATACATGTTATGATATAAATGTATATTACTATAAGAGTCTTATATTAAATACTAATATAAGCTATTTTGAATTTTCAGATTCAGTCATGTCAGATTCGGATGAATCGGGGGTTACATACACGGAGGTTTCCAGCCCATTTGAGGGTTTATCAAACATAGGATCACCGAGAGCCGATGATCACGAGTACCTTGAGATGTCTGGGATGCCAGAGGACCCATACATGGAGGCCGCTATTCAGGCCCCACCCTCTCCAGATTACGTGCCTGGCCTTGAGGAACCAGAGCAGGCACCACCTTCGCCAGATTATGTTCCAGGCCCAGAGCATGCTGATGATGAGATTGTTGCTGAGGATCAGCCATATGCTGAGGATGCCTCACCCACTGCTCAGTCACCTGACTATGTCCCAGAGTTCGATCTTGAGGCAGACCCGGAGGAGGATGAAGATGAGGACCCCGAGGAGGATCCTGTCGATTATCCTGCCGATGGAGGAGATGACGGCGATGAAAAGGAGGGGTCATCAGAGGATGATGAGGATGATGATATGGATATCGAGTCCGATAATGAGAAGGAGGAGCACTCAGCTCCTGCCGACTCTGTAGTTGTTACCTTACCAGCTACTGATCAGGCCCTATCTGCGGAGGAGACAGAGCCGTTCGAGACTAATAAGTCTTCGGCCACACCACCACCACACCCTGTGTAACGCCCCGACCCAAAAGGGTAGAAGTATTACAAATATGGTGTGACATCAAAGGCATACATAATCATAACACAAGCATAAACAGTGGAAGTCTTAATAAATAACCAAAGGAAATAAGTCAACACGACTTAAGGTACATAAGTTCTCAAAATAGACATATCCAAACGAAATAACAAATGTCTTGAAAAGAAACAATTCATATATCAAAACTAAGATCTCTAGGGTAAGTCCACACTCAGCACTCATAGCCTGAAAGCAACCCCAGCTCCTAGCTTAGATACCTGCCGCAGGAAAAGGAAGTGCGGCTGAGCTTACAAAGCCCAGTGAACAGATATATATAATCGAAAGCAAAAGATAACGGAAATCAAAGGATACGATACAAGGTACAAAGGATATCACAATACATGATCAAAGGGATACAAATATAAGGTAAGACAAATCAGAAGATCAAATCATAGTGTAAGGTAAGATGAATCAGAGAATCAAATTAAGTTCAATCACCAAGCCCAAACAAATCATATCATAGTAACCATGGAGTAGCGAGCTCCAAATGTGAAAGACGTGGATTGCACCCAAACATCAGTCACCAAATATCCAAATATCATAATGTCATAATCCATCGAATACAAAACAAATCTAGGATGCATCCATACGCCCCTTAAACAAATAATAATCTTCATAGTGCACATATAATATCAAATGGGGGACGGCGTTTGAAAGGAAGGAATGAGTTTGGGAAGTTGAAGAAGTCAAATTAAACAATAACGGACTAAAACGTTTAAGAAAAACCTAGAAATTATGAATTAAACTAGAAACGAAAGGCCCAATCCCGACAAAAAGTGGGGAAAAACCTAAATCTTAAAAAATAACCCTACGGAAATTTTTCACTTCTAAACTACTCTAACGGTCAAGATAAGCGAAGAATGAAAAAGACTAGAACCAAAACGGAGTTCGTTTGACCCAAAAACGAGTCCAAAACAAATACCCGACCCGGACCCGTTCTTTAAAAAGATGAAAAGTATAAAAATGACCCCTGAACAAAATTTTTATATATTTTTCCTACAAACTCGATGGACAAAAGAAAATATCTAAAAAAAAAAAACTATTTTTGATAATTTTTGTATTTATTATGAATTAAATAAACTTTTATCTAAATTAAATTATAAAAAATATTAAACGTTTACAAAAAATTCTGAAAAATTTACACAAAATACTAGACACTATAAGCTACCTACGAAAAATAACAAACACCCACCAGCTTATACAATAAGCCCCCTAAATAAGCTTCACAGCTTATTAGCTTATAATACACAAAATGTGTATAAATATACTTGCCCTTGAGTCTATAACGAAAAAGACCCAAGGGCGCAGTGGTTAAGTTGTGTGGATTAAAGGGGATGTATATTGCCTTTGGTCGACCCGGGTTCGAGTCTTTGCTCACCCGGACCATGTTATCATCCCCTTTTATTTTTTTTTTTAAAAACTCCTAGTGTCAGAATTTGTAAGAAATGAAACTAAACGGAGGCGGTCAAAATATATAGAATTTTACACTACAATGAAAATAGGTAACCCTACACTATGAAAAAGTGACAAAACAGACCCTACGCTTGGCTTATTTTTTAGCTTATTAAAAAGTGAGATTTAGCAAAAACTTAAAACATGAAAGTTGTTAAACAGCTTATTCTCTACAACATTAACAAAAGGACTTACAACTTTTTTGACCACAAGAATGAAGCTAGAAAATAAGCTGAAAGATGACAGCAAGCTATAAATAGCTTTAAAGCTAAAATGTTTATGTCTTTTTTGGGCCCTGGGGTCGAGATTAAGCTAAGATAAGGAACTAGTATAAGCGAAAAGAGTAACTATAACTTAAATATAAGACTACAAAAAGTGAAAAGCTTAAGCTAAATCAAAGCGCTTGGAGACAAAAGCTAATGAACAAAATGCTTAAAAACAAGCGTTAAAAGGGCAACAATTGCTTTAACTTGAACCATAAGCTAAAAAAAAGGAATAAGCAAACTAAACTTTCTAACCTAACCTAAAAGCTACTAGGACACAATTTGAGCTTATGGGATAAGCTCAATAAGCTAGAATCAAAAGATAAGCAATCCTACAGCCTAAGGGATGCAAAACAGCCAAATGGCAAGATTGGGCTTAAAAATAGGCAACCAAATAAGCTTTTCAAAAGCTGAAACTGAAGAGGCTTATAGAAGAGCCTATAAGCTCTTAAAATAAGCCAAAAACTTGGGCTTAATTGCTTTTAGTGGCTGAGAAAGATGAGCTTAAAGGTCCCCCTTTGCACCAGGGGATCTTTATGGCAAAGCTCAAGGGCTTATTTGACAGCTTATTTTAAGCTGTCAAATAAGCTCTAAAAGCAAAAATAAGCTCAAACAGATTGAGTGCTATAGCCAAGGAGCTTGTGCACCAATTTTGAACTTTGGAAAATCACTTTTACTTGCTTATTTTTGACTGAGAAAAAGGTGTTTTGGGCTTATTGAAACTGTGACACAAAGACTTGGTGGTTTTGACTCACCAAAGTCAAAAGGACCAAAGGCTTTTGGCAGCCTTTTTTAAACACACAAAACACACCTTCTTGAATACTTAAACTCAAACCACAAGTGCTTAATCAAATAAGCACTTGTGGGTTACTTAAAAACTTCACAGTTTTGAACATAGTTTAAAAAACCTTGGAAAACTATTTTAAAACTAAAAACTTTCTAAAAACAGCTTAAAATTTCTTAAAAACTTAGGCTAAAGTTGACCAAAGTACCCCAACCCATGCCAAAACCCTTTTTGACCCGTTTTGGTCTTGTGCCAAACACCCCTTTATTTCAAAACTGTCAAACCAAAGAGGGATTAAAATCCATTTTTAAGCTAAAACTTAAAAAACCTTTTATCTACTCCTACTTATTTTGACTTATTTAACCTATTTCAAAACTAAAAAGCCTAGCTTATTAAGACAAATAAGCTAGTTTCTCAGCTAGCTTATTACACTATTATGACAATTTTTAAGAAATAAGCTAATGTAGGACAAAATTATGCAATAAAAACTCACAATAGCCTAATAATAAGCCTAAGCTAATGTATTTGTAAAGATAAAAAGCAAATAAGCTAATTCCTTAAGCTAAAAGATAAGCTAAATGAAGAATAGAAAATTGAGACCTTGGATTTTTGTTGTCTCAGAACCAAGGCCACTCTTTCTGAGTGAGTGGCCTAAACAAACCTGTCCTAATGGCCCTTGCCTCTATTCCCTGAGCAATAAGCTCAATAAGCTTTTATGAGCTTATTTCTCCAATAGCTTCCAAAATCAAAATCCAATGAACATTTATGAACTAAAATCACATGAGACAGTATTTGAGAGCTTTTTAATAGGTATTAAACTGAATTTGAGCTTATTAACAGGAATAAGCTCAAATTAGCTTATTGAGAGCTTATGAAGTAAAAACGGCTTAATTTTTCATTAAAAACTGAAAATTACAATTGCATAAAAGAAGTTAACTTGAAAACACTTTAAACTACAACAAATACTTAATTAAAAACAGAATTAAAACTTAAATAAGTTACAATACTTGCCATAATGGCTTACAAGGCTATTTATAGCCGAAAACTAAAGCTAGGTCTTTTTTTCTTCTTTCTCTTTGCTGTGCTTGTTTGTAGACACACAAACACAGGTGTGTTTGTTTTGTGAGAGTGTCATAGCCTTTAATCTTGACCCTTCAATCTTTAAAATCAATCTTGGCCGTCGAATTTGGTCTTGGGGGGTGTGGGATTGCCAAGTTGGCACATATGTAGCTGGGAAAGGTAGTGGAGGAGGGGGGAGTTGATTATCCATGGAGGGGATGAAGGTCTTTGGGGTAAAAACGGGTTTAACAACCCGTGAGTTGTGTTTTGGGGGGAAAAAAGGGCGGGAAAAGAAGTTGGGGGATATAACAGAGTGGGGTTTTGTGGTTTTGGCAAAAGTGGCCCCTCATGGTTTATTGTTTCATCACACAATTGGTCCTTGTGGTTAAGTAACTTTTGGGGACTTGGCAAAACAAGTCCCCAAGAGTTATATAACTCTTTGCATACATGGTCCTTGTGGTGTACAAGTTAGGGGGATTGGCAGTTTTGCCCCCCCACTTGTCACTTTGAACAAATTGCAAAATAAGCCCTTGTCTTCTCTTTTTCTCTTTTCTCCTTTATAAATAAGTTTAGGGTTTGGCAATTTCAGCCCCTAAACTTATATTTCTTTGACTTTGGCCCCGGGGTTGACTTGTGTTGATTTTGACTTTGACCAGTTGACTTTTCTGTTGACTTTTTGACTGGATTGACTTTCCGGCTTTGATTTGGCTTTGTCTTTCACAGTCTTTTCCATTCCGAGTCCGGTTTTGTCGTTTTGGCTTTGTTTTTCGTCTTTTTCTTAGTTATCCGTTCCTGCACAATACAATTAGCAAAACAAGCATATATTCTTTGTCATTCTTCTTGTTTGAGGTGCTGAATTCAAGTCTCTAATAATTTGTTCAACAAGATGATCTTTATGTATTTTTGTAGTTGGAGTAGAATTGACAGGCATAAATGCATCTAAATTGTTCATGTCAGCCTCTGCACCAACATCTTCATCATCATCTGAACAAACAAAATCTTCCAATTCAGGCATATTTGGATCATTTAGAAGTTCAATGCTTGTTTTTGCACCAACAGCATTAACTACATTTATGCTAGCAGCATTAACAGTGTTAGTGCTCTTAATAATATCGTCTTTCTCTTGATCATTACTTGAATCACCACTTTCTTTTCCTGGTTCTTCAGTAACCTTCTTTTCATTATCTCCTGAAGGTTTGAATCCAGCATCAGGAGAACTCTTTGAATTTTGAGAGAATGGTAGATCAGTAGGCCACAATGGTAGCAGAATGTAATCTTTGCCAGGTACTGTCTCCATTCTAGCTTTACCTGCATCATCACATGCTTTTGTACCTGCATTACCATTAGACTGATTTTCTGCAACAACTGGCTTATAATTCATTGACTTTGTTAGTGCATCAATATCAAAAAGCCAATTTGGTCCACTTCCTGCAATATTAGGTGTATTCTCACTAAATTGGACATGCAGGTTCTCTTCAACTATCCTTGTTCTACTGTTGAATACTCTAAATGCTTTACTATTAATTGAGTACCCAACAAAGAATCCTTCATCAGCCTTACCATCAAACTTGCCTAAGTGATCTATGGTATTGAGAATTGTAACAGGACACCCAAATGGTCTCATAAAGCCTAAAGCTGGTTTTCTACCAAGAAAAAGTTCATAAGGGGTCTTGTTATGAGGCTTAGTTACTAATACCCTATTTTGCACATAGCAAGCAGTATTAACTGCTTCAGCCCAAAAAGTAGTAGGTAGCTTAGAATCAGCTAGCATTGTCCTAGCAGCCTCAATTAGTGTTCTATTTTTCCTCTCAGCTACTCCATTTTGTTGAGGAGTTCTAGCTACACTAAATTCTCTCTTAATACCTTTTCTCTCACAAAACTGATTCATCTCCTTATTCTTGAACTCAGTTCCATTGTCACACCTAATTACCTTAACCCTTTGATCTATTAGATTTTCTACTCCAGTTATAAAGGACTTAAGAATGCCACTAGTCTCATCCTTAGTAGCTAGAAAGAAAACCCAACTAAACCTACTGTAATCATCTGTGACAACTAGGCAATACATCTTTTTCATTAAGCTTTTTACAAATGTTGGACCAAACAAATCCATGTGCAACATATGTAAAGGTTGGCTGATTCGCTGTCCTCGTGATGAATCTAAAGAATTTCAAGATAACTGAAATAAGCCATAACCTGCACAAGCAAAAGTTCATATAAATTCATCTTATATCAACCATGAACCTGATGCAAAAAATGAATAGGTGCATGGTGTAACTGATGAATGCAAAATGAATGAATGAATGAGCCTCGCGCACGTCATGATAGGATGAAATAAGAAACACTTAAAATAGTAGATATGCTTTATATTTAATTAACGTATATTTATTAATTACATAAGTACTAGTTATGTATAACCGTACTATGTAAGGTCACGAAAGGCCCCAAAACAAAATCACAATTATCACGTAGGATCACATACTGGTAATAGTCCAGACCTAGTTTTATACTACCAGTTTCTCTATAACCTTGCTCATTGATACCAAACTGTCAAACCCCCATGACGGGCTGGCAAGAAACACGTGTCCGAGGCGTGACTTAATTGAGCATCCTCAAGTAAAAAGCATAATAAATCACGACCTTCTAAGGGTACGTTTTGAAAATAAACAACCCTTGTAAAGTGTTAAAATAATAATAATAAGTTTACATCGATTAAATATAAAAGATTTCAAGTAAAAATTCGGAAAGCTTAAATAAATTCAACAAACAGTAATTTAAAGACATTGATTAATCACTGGTAAAATGTACAGGCAAATAGACTTCACATAAGTCACGTCAACAGCATCCATGCAAACGCACCTGAGAATAACAGCTTAAACTGTCAACATAAAGTTAAGTGAATTCATAGTATAGTTCAAAACGTTATTAAAGGTGGTCCACAAAAAGATATCATACACTATGCGACAGTTATAACAGATACAACTTCACATAAAAAGGTATTTACGTTTGCGCTAAGCTCATGACACCGAAGCTAATACGTTAATAGCATAGTATATTGCTAGGTGAAACACGCCCCCCGAGGTGAACGACCAATACTACCTTCTTTAAGTTTTGACATGGTATATATCCTTTATCGGAACCACCGTGGGTAGTGAGCGCTACGTCACTACCGATCAGGGAATTAATTAGTCCCAAAAGATCTATTTATTAACAATCGCGCTCCCCGACGGTTCACCTCCATCAAGAGATGACAGTTTCATGATAGAGTGGGGCAGTATTGGTCTAAACGCTAAAACAGGGAAAGACCACACGCAAATACTATGTGTCCAGTTTTAAAAGCAACAGATGTTTCTCACCCCAAGTTATAAACATTTGGTCAAAACGAGTAAAAGAGGTGGGGCTATGAACTCACCTTTATACGGGTAGTGGATCAAAAAATTAATCAAGTGAAAAATGAATCTCACGGTTCTAGCAACAACCTATCAAATCGTCGTCGTTTAAGAATGATGTTACAACGAATAACGCTTACGCAAGAACTTATCATCCGAGCACATAGTGACACGCGTATCCCTTTTTAAAACGTACTTACGAAAGTTATAAGTTTTGACAAGACTCGACGATTTAAAACAGCTTCAAAAATATTTCATCTGTAGTGGTATTTTGTCTTTTAGTGTAATTTTGTCTTTTAGTGTATTCGTCTTTTAGTGGTCTTTCTCCTTTAGTGTATTCGTCTTTTAGTGTATTTCCGTCTTTAGTGACTTTGTCTCTTATGAAAGTTCAATCTTTTAGTGTATTTCGTCTCTTAGTTATTATCGTCTTTTAGTGTATTTCGTACTTTTAGTGTATTTCGTTCTCTTATGTATTCGTCTTTTATGTATTTCTTCTCTTAGTGTAGTTCGTCTTTTAATGTCCCGAACACCATACATACGTTGACCTCAATAACCAAAATGTTGACCCTAAACTCGACACTTACTGTTTTTCTCTACATTTTATCATAATTATGAATTAATAAAAGTAATATTTTTGACGCTTCTTATAAAGTTTATCAAAATTTCGCATGACCCTTTCTAAAATTGATCAACTTTCCTTTTTAGCAACCTCGACTCGTGAAAATCTCCTTTTTTAACAAAGTACATCTTATATTTGACATAATAACATCGAAAGTAATATCCCGATCTACTATTTTCGACACACCTCAAACATCGCAACAAATCCGTTTCTAAACCTAAACCTCTTCGACATTTAACTATACGCTTACAACAAAACCAACATACTTGATTACTTCGCCAACAGATATTAACTCACATACGATAAATCTTTAAAATTATCGATATAGCGTACAAATAGCAAAATATAATATCAACATAGTCACAATGAACTGTTTAAATACAAAAAGTACAACTACATTTTATTTTCTTCCATTTATAAACAAAATATTTAAACTTTGAGACTTGTATTTATAAAACTAGATAATGTTTTCACAACGATCCGCTTTGTATACCTTGTTCAGGATGATCATACGAATGCAAAAGTACAACTTATTTATAAAAATAAAAATGACTTACAAAGAAACACGACGAAAGGTGGATTAGAAATCAAAAACAACCCAAACGTTGTTTTACAAATTACCCGGATGAACTAACAATCAACACGAACAATATATCTTCGAGTGGATGATCAAAGATTAAAAACAAATGGGTTTGTGTGTGCTTGGTGTTTCGGCAAAGAGAGGAAAAAAAGAAAAGAGAAGTAAAGTTTATGTGTGTGTGAGGAATGGTTACAAGAAATGAGAAGATATGATGTATATAGACAAGAGTTTCACACACAAAAGTGTGTTGGTGTGTGTGTGGTCACGGCAAGGAGACAAGCCACAAGGGGGACCAAAATGATCTACAAATCACATTTCACCTAGTACTAGTCCATTCTATTTTTCAAGCAACCATGTCTAAGTAAATGATTCAAATTTGAATCCTATGCATATGCATATATGCATGTCCGGTTATGTATAGGCCAAAGGGGGACCAAAAATATTTTTCCCACTTTCTAGGATCACTAGTGCTCTTTTGTGAATTAATTTCCAAGGTATAGCATGCACATGCATATGTATAGATTAAAAACGCGTATCACGTAAACAACGAATCGGGTAACGGCATCACAAAAAATTATGAAATTTTAAATATTGCTTTAAAACGTAAAAACGTGGCAATTGCCAAAATACAACGTTTGGTGTCCCGGTTCGCTACCGGAGACGATTCTCAGATAATAACGAAACAACTTCCCGATTAAACGGTAAAGCTAAACGAAACATTTAAAAATTTAAATTATTACACGGAAACGGCTAACTTACTAAACGGAAATTCTCGGGTTGTCACAGCGGCTAGATTTCTATATCATCTTTTCTTGCGTGATTATCATTTGGTCATCTTGCTAAGGTGAGTTCATAGCCCCATGTTTTACTACTTTTACTTTACTATTTTAGGGAAGGAACAGGCATGTTTTAAACTATGGACCCAGTTACTTTCCGTTTGCCTTTTCCCTGATTACGTGTTGCCAAAGTAGCGAATAGACACTAATGCCGGAAAATAATCATGACCGTTAATTCTTAACTGCAGTACTGATTAATTAAGTGTGAGTGTTATCACTAGAATCTATTGGGACTGATTATCCCTACACGGTGTAAGTAGCGCATACTAGATTCGGAGGTCTGAACAAAAACGATATAAAACCATGTCGAGAAATGTCAATAGTGATCCTGGTCAGATACCTTTAGGGCGAGGAAAATACTATTTGCATATAAATGCTCTTTTAAATTAAACTTCGTGTATGAGCTTATTGCAAACGTAATTGCTTATTTATGTGAAGTTGTATCTGTTAGTAACTGTCACGTGGTACTTTAAACTTGTGATCCACTTTAATATTAAAAACAAACCTATGAATTCACTCAACTTTATGTTGACGTTTTTAGCATGTTTTTTTCAGGTGCTTAGCTATGGATGTCTTTGCTTGCTTGTTGGTGATTCCTTGCATTGGACCGATTTTAAGAGTTATTATTATCTATGTTACATCGTTGTTAAACTTTAAAACCTTTTATTCACTTCCGCATATTATTGTTGGGCCTATGTAAAACTTTAACTATTTTAATCAATGCAACGATGTTGGATTTTTAAACGTCCCTTAGAGGTTGTTCTTTGTATCTTGTGTGATGTGTATTATGACGTCACGCCCTCGGACACGTGTTTCCGACTAGGCCCCGTTTGGAGGTGTGACAGATTGGTATCCAGAGCCAAGGTTATAGATAAGTAAACGAGTATTAACTATAATACATTTCCATAATTATATTACGTTTATTTTTGCCTTACGTAGATTTTCTCGTGGTTTATATAAAATTATTTATAATAAATATTAGATCCTTTCCCCAGGGACATTGTGAATTAAGGTACACATCGAGGTTTTGTCAGTGTTGTGGGGAAATAGACTCCTGGACCATGGTCGGCTCGCATACCGATGTGGCAGTTGTTAAAAGACCACAGGACTTGAAATTTGGCTAATAATAATTAGTTATGTAATAAATCAAAGCCGAAATAAGACCACTACCTCTTGCCGGCTCACAACCGATGTGGTAGTCGTTTCAAGGGTGGAGGTAATAATAATAATAAAAACTGTGGGCTGAAAAAAGTTTACTGCATCTTGCCGGCTCACAACCGATGTTGCAGTCTTCTAAATAAGGCACATAGTTATAATAATCCGAGACTGATAAAAGTTTGCTGCATCTTGCCGGCTCACAACCGATGTTGCAGCCTTCTAAAAGGTCGAGGAAATTACCGAGGTCAAAATATGTTTGCTGCATCTTGCCAGCTCACAACCGATGTTGCAGCCTTCTAAAGGACCGAGGTTTAATAATGTTGCAATAATAACAGGAATAAAGCCAAATTTTAACTCCGGGGTTATCTAAATAAAGCCTCCGTCTCTGGACTCGTAGTTGAGTTGTTGCGGATGAAATAAAAAAGATAACCCCTAAATCATGCGAAATTAGAACCTTAATGTGGACCTTATTCTCACCATATCGTCTCTTTAGGAAAGGATTTCAAACTAATTATGGTCTAAACCGGGTTTACTTTATAATAATAAGGACATAATTTATTTGTCACCAATAATAATAATAAAATCTTTAGATACAAAATTAGGAATAAGGGAGGAAAAGTAAGTACACAATTAGCTTTTATGAGTAGTGTTAGCATCATAACTTGTATTTTGCAATGATCTTGTTTTTAAGCTTGGCTTGGAGAGGTGAAAGTCGGGGACGATGAATTTATCCATTTGGACACTTTTTGTGCTTTTTGTTCCGTGATCTTAAAAGTTATCAATGAATAATGAAAGCAATACATTATGTCACGCATGAATAAATTGTAAGTTGTAGGATATAAATTAGAAAAAATCATAAAAATAGAAAAAGTTTTGAAAAATGGGAAAACGGGGTGTTTTATAACTTGTGATTTCTTAACTCTCCCCACGAAAGACTTTACTACTTCTTAAAGGATTAGTTTGGGGAAGTTTTGAGGTATTTGGTTTTAGAACATATAACATTGCGTGAGGACACGACAATCACTTAGTTTGGGGAATTTTGATATGTGAGAAATCACATATCTTTATTATACCAAAAATATCCTTTAAATGAACAAATTGTGCAAATTATGCTTGTATATTGCTTGTTTTGTCATTTGTGATGTGTAGGTACGGATATTGCAAAAATCACAAGAAAACGGTCAAAACCGGACAAACACGGACACGGGAACGGAAAGAGTGCATAAGAGCTAGAAGTTTCTAGCAAAAGGTCATCAAAAGTCAACCCTTGGTCAACAATGGTCAACCCATAAAATACCAAAACTCTTAAAATACCCAAATGAGCCTTAATGTTAAGCAAAATTCACAAAAATAGTCCCTAAACCCTAACACCGTTATTTCCTTTTTATAAAAGAGATAACGGTCGTTATCCCTTTATAATAAACCCCTTATATCTCAAGCCCAAATAAACCATGGCCCAATCCCTTTTACCCGGGCCCAAGTCAAACCACCTCAGTCAAACAACGTTATAAAAAGAAAAGAAAAGGGCGCGAGAATCTGTTTTTACTGTTCATCGTCGTTTTCACCAATTACCCTGCTAAAAGAAAGGGTAAATCTTAATTAATGACAGGCTTTGAGATTCCAAGTACTATGTGCCATCTCAGCAAAGAAAACATCATCCCTAGCTTTTGATTGGCCAAGACACCTCAAAGGAATGACACGTGGGCATACAAGAAACACACAATGAATGAAAAATTACACTAAATCCTTTGTTAAAGAAGCACAAAGCCTCTGACACACAGATTGCCACGCTGGCAATCCTTGTGCTCACTTAATGATCCAACGATGAAGATTGAAGAGCCAATGATTGCAAGGAATGAAGGGTGTGGATCAAGAGGAGAGTCTAACTAACTTGGAGACCTGGAACTTTCTTCTCAAAGCTATAAATACAAGGCCTTTTTCACACATAAGGGAGAGAGGGGTAATTTAAGAGGAGGAGTAGCTTTAGTGTAGAATAATTTTAGCTTATGCAAATTTTATTTTATTGTTTTTAAATTTAGTTTTTAATCAATGTAATTTCCTTTTTCAATCTTGTAATCAGTTTCATTATTAATAAAAGTTTAAATTTCTTATTGTGCATTTGATTTTTCATAAGTTTACTTTTGTGCAAAATATTTTGATTAAGCTTTTACTGTTTCATAAGCTCTTAAACTCTTTCATAAGCACTAATAAGATGTCTATTTACTCAGTTAAGCTCACAAAAGCTTAACTGAGTTTTTACATACTCATAATTCACTCTCAATATACCCCAGCTTATTAAGGAAGGGAAGCCAGTAATGGATGGACTTCCAAGACCATACCAGCTTATCCTTGGATAAGCTGGAGCTTGTAGAGTAGCTCCTCGAGTTTTTTTAAGCCTTGTTTGTGCAAAGGTATATTGTGAGTTCACATTTCTCTCTTTTATAGCTTAATACTGCTCTCTAGTTTAAATTTTGCTTAAATTAGCTTAATACTTGCTTATTTCTGTTTAAATTTGCTTAGTAGTGCTTATTATACTTGTTTCATGCTTATTCAGTTAATTAGATAGTATAGATCTTAGTTTCTTAAAATCTGTCATAAAATTATGAAAAACCCAAAAAAATTAGCATTAGCTTATAGATTATCATTTTTGCTTATCTAGTTTTCTTAAATCTTCTTATTAGGTCTTTTATTAGCTTATTATTATCTGGTATCTCTATTTTGTGCCTTAATTCTAAGAATCATAAGCTAATTATGAATTTTGGAAAAATTAAGGGGTGTTTGGCTAATGACAGCACTAACTTAGTTAGTACTGTCAAAGGTAAATAAGACCTTTGGTTGTTCTTTAAATCCATATAGAGGTTTATGAGAGTTAGTTTTAAGGCTTAGATTAGAGTTTGTTAGCTTGAGTTGTGTTTTTGAATTAAAAGTTATAAACTGTTAGTAAAAATTTAGTTTTATAGCATTTTAAGCTCAAGTACATTCTAGCTTAGTTAGTCCCTCAATTTGCATTTACTTTGGAGTTCTTAAGGTGTAGAAATCCACTCCTTAAGCCTGCATTTGCTCTAATTGGTTTTGGTTCATTCTTTTGCATACTGCATCAGCATGTAAAAAGGCCTTATAGCCATTTTCAATTTCAAAAATCAGAGGGTTAAAATAGGTTTTAGCTTTTAAAATTTAAAATACAAATAGCTTATACGTAATTTTTCATTAGTTTAAACTTGCTTTTCAACAGTTAGCTTAACTTGATATCTGTTTTTAGCCTTAAAAATCAGCATTTTCCTTTTTCAATCCCAAACCTCATTCAGTACATTCTGAGCATAAGCCTTTTTCATTTAACTTTTTCATTAAGCATTTGTTTTTCAAAATACTTTTCAAAAGAAGTTTTAGAGAGCTTATAGGTCTAGCTTTAAGAAAATATAAGGCTCAAAACCATAAGGTTCTGTTTACATAGTTAAAATTAAGCCCAAAGTAGCTAAGTTGTCTGTTTGGATTTTAGTTTATCCAAAGTGCTTATTTGAAATCTTTAGCTTATGGCTTATTCTTTGTGCTCATTTTAGCTTATTAGGATAGTTATAGATAGTTTAAGCTTAATTTGTCATTAGTTTAGCTCAATATGGCTTATTATAGTGAAGATTCAAAGCATAAAGCCAAAAACAAATTTTAGTGTAATTTGTTTGTTTTTAAGCCAATTTTTAGCTTATTGATTAAGTTTCAACAAGTTTTGTTTTTATAAAGAGTGCTTATTTTCATCTTTTCTACAACTTTGCTTTTAAAAGTTTTCAAAATAAAAAAGATTTGCAAAAAGCTAAGTCATGGGATTCGAACCCATGACCTAGCTCTTCACACATACACGTCTCACACCCAACACACACTACCATTGTGCTACAATAGCTCATCCGTTAGAGTTTGCCTTTAGTTAATTCTTATACACATTTTGAGCTCTTTTGCATAATAAGCTGTTTTGGCTTATTTCACAGCTTATTCGATAAGCTGTTTTCACCAACTTATTTTTCTTAGATTCTACATTATTCAAGCTATTTTTCGTAATTTTTCCAGTTTTTTTATAAATAGTTTAGTATTTTTAAACATTTAATTTTGTTAAAATCGTTTTTAATTCATAAAAAATCATAAAAAAGTCAAAAAAATATAATTCTTTTTTAGAAAATTTTCTTTTAACATTTAGAACCTAGGAAAATTAGATTTGCGTTCGTAGGGTTAAAATTGCAAAATCTTGTTTTTTAAAGAACGGGATTGAATCCCGTTCATATTTTTAGTGATTTTTAGCTTAAAACTCTTTCGTTTTTGGTCTAGTTTTCTTTGCCCTAGCTTTTTAGTCAATTAAATCTTATAAAAACCAAAAAGATCATTTTAGGACTTAATTTTGATAATTTAGGGTTTTTAGGTCCCGTTTAGGATTCCCGATTTGCGTTTTTAGTTAAAATCTAATTTCCCGTATTGTTTTCTCGTAGTTAGGTTTAATTGTCCCTTTATTTGTTCACTATTAGGATTTTAGAAAACAAATCTTCTTCGAACCAATTCAAGTCATTGTCCAAATAACAAACGAGGTCTCAATTTCATAAGTCTTTGGGAAAACGACCCGGTAATCACTTACCGGTTTCTTACGTAGAATATTTTCGTGTGATTTTTCTTACTACCTTTGTCCTCAAGGGTAGTTTAGGAATTTCATTATCGTTATATTATTATACGTATCTAATATTCAACATCAATTAGAAGATAGAAAAGCGGTACAAGCCAAATGATAGAAAATTGTATTAGCCATATTAAATCCGGTTCAATGCTGGTTTGTTTGTTTATGTGCAATGATTTACTTATCTCGAAGCGGCATATCATTCTTAAGACTTAGGCAGGACATCATCCTAAGACCTAGACACAATTAATCCTGTCACAATTAATGCATCCACATAAAGCATCCTTTAGTTTAATTATAATCTATCTTAGAGAATTAAAGCAGTGGTGATCCTGTTAAAACCCTAGCCCAACGGGACTTTACCCACTTATTGTTTGACGGTGTTTTATATACTGGTAGTCCACTATTCAAATCTCTATCAGTTAATTAAGAGCATGATTGTTGAAACATAGACGGGTCACCTACCGGTCCAACTAAGCTCATAATCAAAAGACAAAGACAGAACGTTATTTGTGATCCTATTGGTCCAGTAATATAAGACACAATATGGAGAGCTATCCCGGTATCTAGATTACTTGGTCCGTAACACTAGACCCAGTTGAATGATAGTTCGCATACTCAAACACATAAACAAGTATGAGGTGATAAACATAATTAAACAATCAATAATAAATTTAGAAATCGATTTAAAACAAACCAAACATTAAACTTTCATTAAGATGGTTAATACCCGAGGGTATTAGCCCACAACTATTGTAATTATACAAGCGTAATCAAACAACTGAAATCGAACGATTTAGTAAAAATTACACAATGTCTTCTACGGATTCGTGATCAATGCTTGACCTTGATGGCTGATCTTCTCTTCTAAAATTCGTCTTTAGTGAGTATGCTATAAGGAATATGATATTGCACACTCAAAACTCATTTTTTAGTCTTCTATTTATAGTTGCTGAAAAATACTCGATGCGCCATATCCAGATAGGCCGATACGGCGTATTGGACTGGATTCCTTAGAGTGCGCGCTACGTTCGTAATAAATCATTGATATCTTTCCCAATTTACTTGATTTACTGTCTCTTCGAATAGTTATCTTCATGGATACGGCATATGTAGACAACATGGATACGCCGTATTGGAAATTGGTCAAACACGTTTTCTTGTAAAGTCTTGGCGCAGATACGCCGTATCTCCTGAGTAGGATACGGCGTATTGGTGGATTTTTATAAATCTTCAAATGTCTTCGTTTTAGCTCCAAATTGTGCGCCTTTTAGCTTGTCTTCACAAAACACTCTTGAATTACTGCATTTATCAACTTTAAATCAATTAAGTACCAAATAATGCAATAATTATATAAAAGTGGGCAAAATAGATGGGATAAATGATATAATAAAGTGACATTATTTAATGTCATCAAATATCCCCCCCCCCCTTGAATCCTACTTGTTCTCAAGTAGACTTTTAGAAAAAAGTTCAGTTTATGAAAATGTGTCCCTACGAAAGTTAAGGATTTTCCGTTTTAAGCATCGTTTTATCCTAATCACCTGTACATGACCAAGCTCCTCATGAAATATGGAAAAGAAAACACTCAGGTCACTCAACTAATCTAGGCTACAACATTTAAATAGTACGCTCAATTGCTCGGTCGTGATTAGTTTCGTATTATAAGCTTGGCAAGGATACACATCTCCACCACTAAAGCTAAGGAAGAACAAGTCAAAAGCTAAATTGGGTATTTATTAGAAAGCTCGGGTTTAATCATTCTTTTTAGGAGGAAGAATGATATAAGGTATGGAGCTTCTGACTTTCACCAGAGGTCGTCATCAAACAAGGCAGCTGAGACATGAATACACGGCCGTATCGACGGAATAGACACCCACGCTCGTACACATCCTCATTCGAGTAGATCCTAAGGTTAGTTATCAGGAAAGGGAAGTAAAATGGTTGTTAAATAAAATTCACAAAACAAATAACTTAAGCCAACAAATAAGGTGCAGTTGCTAGTAACTTTCCCTCGACCGTTCCATGACAAAGACTCGAACATATTGACAGACGCCTCGATCATAGAAATGACAAAGACAACCAAAGTTGACGTTCCCATAACGGTCAACTTCCCTTACATCCTGCTCTTTACATACTTTTACATAAGTTGTGATATCGGCCACTTTTTTCAAAACTTTACATCGTTGATTTTTGTAACGTATCAACGAATAATCGATCCTTCTAAGTGATTCTTTTGGTATAAACTTCTTTTGAAACAATTATTTCTTCCTTCTCTTTTTTCAAAACAATACATCATAAATCTCGGTTTAATTCCACCATCTTTACTTTCATAATTTATTCGGATAATCTTTTCCTTGAAGTACTTTTTCATCAGACATGATTCATAATTGCGAAAGTAGCAAAACTTACAAGCTACATAATTTTCCCATTGCATTGTGCAATTTCCCGACCATTACAGAGATAGAAAAAATTTCACTTTGACACAGGAAATACAAAACTTTACACAAAAGCAACTAGCAACATAGAGAAATGCGCTTAATTTACATGGTAGGCTAAGGTGCAAAGGTGCAAAGAAACATATAATATGGTGTACAAAAAGAAAGGAATGGTTTAACAGGTTGTTCTAGGGGATTTCACTCTAAAAATAAGAGTAATCAAGGGTTACACGCGAGTTAACTAACCAGTGAAGTTAGTTATTTTACGACATGTAAGTTATTTGGTTTAATCCTAGAAATTTATCAGTTGAACATGTTCTTCTATCTAACTCCATAGTACTAATCATGGCGGTCTCGAGTGATATACCAGGCCAAGTTCTAAAGTCCACTACATCACCGGCACACTCATTATTTTGTGGAATTTAGTAGACAGTTGGAAACGGAATAGGCTTAATTCTCACAATATTTATCAAGGGTTATAGTGCGCTAGGTAATGTAACTAGTGATTTTTATAAAAGTCATGCTGAAAAAAAATTAAATTTTGACCGTTTTAAGCACTTTTAAGCTCGTAGCATGTTATTTTGTAAAAAAGAAGACAAGTACGTTCTAATTCTCCATCCCTCCACTTAAATTATACAACATCCTCGTTGTATAGATAAAACAATTAAATTATAAAGGAAAATAGAATTAGAACGAAAAACTCCCTGATGTTTTGCTCGTAGTAATTCTCCAAGATGCGTCCTTGAGCAAAAAGAGTGTTGACTAGGGCTTCAGAATGCCCGGATAAGTTCAACACATGTCTTTTTCAGCATATACCATATCATAGTTTCAGCAAGGTCCTGCATAATAGATTAGAAGACAAGTGCAATTTATATCTCGCTACAATAGTACAAGAAAACAATTAAACACACAACTGTACAGGGATCAATACGCCATATCCCAAACCCTAAGATACGCCATATGGTTCCTGTAAAAAAATATTGGAAATTAAATATTTAGTTTTTAGAAATAATAACGTCCAGACATCTCTATATGCCGTATCCAGAGGGGTTCGATACGCCGTATAGAGCGTCTGGGAAGACAGACTCATGCAAAAAACAATTAAAATGCGACAAACAATTAAAATGACCGGGTTGTCTCCCGAGAAGTATTTTTGTTTCAGCTGGTCTTTAAGTTCGACCTTTTTCCAATTTAACCCCATCCTTATAAAACAACTTGGGGTCGAACGGGATGCCAAATGGCACATACAAATTATTGATTAGGAAAATGAATGACATCCCATTGCTAAGATGATTACAAGTCATGATATTAACATTTAGATTCTTGAAAAAAGTTTCAGTTTTGAAAAAAAATGGCACATACAAATTCTTGATTAGGAAAATGAATGGCATCCCTTTGTTACAAGTCACGATATTAACACATAATTCCTTGATAAAGGTTTCAGTTTTGAAAATTTTATTAGATGTATCATGACTTGTTTCCAAAAGCTTATTTGACCTTAGTGCATAGGCACCATCATCGGTATTTATTACATTAGGTAATGGTACGACAGACATATCCCCCGAAGATTGCTCAATATCGATTTCATCAATATCATTGTCCTTATCCGATTTTAAGTCATCGGGATAGATTACGTTGAAAGGAAATAGATCATTAAAGTATAAAACGTTTTGTTCCTTTTCATCACATTCGGACAATGATGATTCATTTTTTAAATTAAATTCATCGATATGTTGAGGACTTTCAGTAGGTTCAGTTAATAAATCTGATTTAAACGTTAGAGCATCATTGTAAACAATGGCCAGAAATTCATTCTCAAAATCATTAAAGAAGTCTAAATCATCAATAATACACTAACCGTTGGCTCAGGTGATGGGAAATGGAAAGGCATATTGACATTATCTTTATCATTTTCACGAATCGTTTTTAAATTCATGACAAGAAAATTATTTTATAGGAAAATGAATTTTTGTCAAAAATTACCGTGTAATCTTCATCGTCGGATTCGTCAAACGATATTCTAAAGTCAATTTTATTGTCGTTAAGAGGACTTACCGTGGGTTCATATGAGGACGTTACTTCAGATGTAAACGCGTCATTGAAGACTATAGCTGAGAATTCAGTTTCAATAGATCTGAGGTCGTGAACGTCTTCATCATCCCGGATCTTACCATACGTATCAGTTTCCCAGTTATATACCTTACCACGCCTACGAGATTTTTCTTTCTCAAGCCTGATATACTCTTCCATAGTAATGTTGGGGTCGTCCATTTTAACCTGTAATAAATTCACTATGAAAGAAAACTGTCTAATGCCTTAATACGTTGTATTCAGTATAACTGATACGCCGTATGTATGTTTAAAGTCGAATACGCAGTATTGGTTTGAAAATAAATTCCCCAGCAACGGCGCCAAAAACCTTGATGTGTCATTGTATAGGTGTTATTTATGATTATCACCCTGGTTTTACATTTAGATTTAGCGACTAACTAAAGGACAAAACGACTTTTAACGGACAGAGTACCCGGTCATGATGTAGCTTCGCGGTATAGTTTAGGGTTGTTCGAACACTAGAGTAAGAGTTAACCTATTATCTATCAGTATTTTTATCTATCTAGATTAGTCTAATTATGGTTAAAAACTATGCTGTACATATTTACTAGAGGTAAAAAAGGGGGGGGCGTTCTAGCTGAGAGGACTGGCACAAGGTTTATGGTGACTAAATATCAATTTAAGCATAATACACACACTAAAGCAAATAAACTCAAGACAAAAAAGAGCGGTACGAGCCATATCTAATAGAAAACTGTAATTAACCATGTTAAATCTAATTAAATGTTGGTTTGATTAATTTGTGCAATGGCTGCTTATCTCGAGGCGGCATATCATCTTAGAATTAGGTGGTATTCTTCCTAAGAACCTAGACCATGAACAATCTTGTCACGATTAACGCATCCGGGCATAAGCATCCTATAGTTCAATTATTAATCTACCATAGGAATTTAAGCCCTAGTGGTGATCTTGTTAATTACCCTAGGACTATCGGGACTTTACCCACTTATTGTCTTGTTGTTGTTTTATACACGGTAGTCCACCCATTATCAACCAATTATACTAATAAACAATATGGTTGAACAATTATGGGTCACTGCCGGTAACTATGCTCATAATCAAGGGTAAGGACTAAGGTGTATTTGTGATCCTATTGGTTTGGGCATATGAACACATCATGGAGAGCTATCCGGATCTGGTTATGGAGTAGGTCGCCCTAGACCCAGTTGATTGATAGGTGCAGGTTCAAGCACTTAAACAAGTATAGGGATAAAACATAATTAAACAACAACGATAAATTAAGCGAAGCTGGATTAAATCTAACCAAACATTATAACTTTCATTAACATGGCTAATACCCGAGGGTATTAGCCTACAATCATCGTTATTATTACAAACGTGATCAAACAATTAAAAATCGAATGATTAAGAAAGTAAGAATTACACGATGTCTTCTATGGAATTAGGAATGGTGCTCGACCTTTGCTGCTCTTTATGGCTTGAGAAATTCGACTTCAGATGTATACTATATAGAGAATATGATATTGCACCCTAAAACTCGTTTTTGAGTCTTGTATTTATAGTGTCTGAAATACGCCTGGATACGCCGTATGGAGGTAAGTGGATACGGCCTATAGGGGTTAATTTCCTTGGAGTCCGTGATAAGATCAAATCAATTAAGATAATTACCATCAATCATATTAAATGCGTATCTTTGACTGATGAACAGCTATGCATACGGCGTATTGGTTGTAGTGGATACGCCGGATCGGGAATTGCTCATTACGCGTTTCTTGTGTGACTTTGGCGCTGATACGCCGTATCTTCATTGATGGATACGGCGCATAGGTGCAGAAAATGATATTTCTTTTGTTTTATTATTGTCTTCCTTTAAGCTCTTGAATTGCGCCTTTTTGGTTTCTTCTTCACATGAGTCTCCCTAATTACTGCAATAATAAACTTTTCAAGCAATTGAGTACCAATAATATTGCTACTAATTATTATAAAGTGGGTAATATACATGGATTAAATGATAGTAAGTATATGATGTTATTTGATGATATCAAGCCTCTTGATCTAAAGTTCTCGTTAAGCTCGATTTGATTCACAAAAATACACACTAGATCTCTCCCTGATGATAGGATACCACTTGTTATATGTCATGTTTGCATAGTAGTAATCATACGAAGTGTTAGAATAGAAGAGAGGAGATAGAGAGCATTTTTAATCATTTCTCTAAAATTTTCTTTCAAAGGGAAAATGAACTAAATGGGAGAAGTGATTTACAAAATGTAAAGTCTTGTCTAATTACCCATACTAGATAGGTATTGAAACTTATTGCTAATCCTATCTATTTTCTTAACTTTAGTCAAACCAAGGGTCAACTTTACTTAACTTTGACCAAGATAAACTTTATTACATTATAATTACTAATAAAACTATAAAACTATACAAAGACCAATTCATATAATAATAAACACTTTTCTTAAACCTAACAATAGGTGATCAGGCTATGTATAATTGAAGACTAACGATGCAATGCTCATTTTCGTCAAACTAAGGTTATGTAATAGGTAGTATCAAATAGTTTTATAGGATGACAAAAATAATTCACAAGATGGAAGTAAGGTTGTTTATAGGATGAAAATAAAATGGTTTGCGAGAAAACGTAGTTGGGTTTACAAGACAAATATTAAATAGCTCATGGGGTGATAGTAAAACTATAATTTATGTGGTATGAAAATCAAAATGGTTCCTAAAGTAAAAAACAAAATGATTTATAAGATGATAGTAACGTGGTTTTTAAGATGATAGAAAAATAGTATGTAAGATATCAAGAAGGTAGTTGATAAGATGGTGAAAAGATAATTGTAAAAATGATAGTAACCTAGTTTATAGAATAATAACGAATCTGTTTATAAATGATAGCAAAATGGTTTATGAGATGGAAGCATCTTAGTTTGAAAATGATAGTGAGTTGTTTTATGTATGATAGTAAATTAGTTTATGAAATACTAAGGAAATAGTTTATAAGTGTTAGCAAAACTTTCATAAGGTGATGGTAAAACAGTTTTCATTGTGATAATATAATAGGTTAATGGGTAGTAGCAAAATGGTTTATATGATGGTAGGGAAAATAGTTTATAAAGTGGTAGTTTACTAAATGATGATAAAATAGTTTATCATAATGGTAACAAGAAAAACAATAATTTATAAAGTGTTTGTGAAATGATTTATTATTGATAGTAGAAGTGTTTGATAAGATGGTAGCAAGATTATCTATAAAATGATAGAAAAATGATTTACGTATTGTTGATAAATTAGTTTATAAGGTAAATAATGAATTGGGTAGGAAATTTGTTTATATGTCAGTAAAATTGTTTTAAATTGATCGTTTATCAATTTCGGTTAGTAAATTAGTTTTTTAATTGACAGCAACTTTGTTTATGAGACGATACTAAAATAGTTTATGAGGTGGTATCAAAATAGTTTTCGAGAGAACCACTACGTGACAGTTCATAATTAATAGTAAGGAGTTTATAATGTGGTAATAAATAGTTTGCGAATCGATAACAAAATAGTTTATAAAATGACCATGGAAGCAGTTTATGGAAGACAACGAAATAGTTTATTATGTGGTAGTGAAATGGTTTATAAAGTAGTTGTAAAAATATTTAAGGGACTATAATAGTTTAAGGAGTGGTTTGCATAAATAAATAGAGAATTAAATCGACGAAATTTTAACGACTCATTAATTTGATAGATAATTTAAAATCATCCAATAGATATAACAACGAAAATTTAAAAGAGTACGAATGCGTATATCCTATTGGATATAGAGGATCTAAGAAAGAAAATCCAATTAGGTTTCACTATGTAAGAAGCGTCACAGATGACGTCGGTGTCAGTCTCAACAAAGTGAGGCGGCGTGTTCAAACATGGGTTGAATGTATAGGTATCTAATGGCGATCAGCGACTGTGATAAGTTTCCAATGTTATATAAACGTATTATGTAAAAATATGAAATAAAGGTTTCAAAGTCACATGTGTCATTCACAATGTCTTGAGAAAAATCCTAGTATTTATATAGATAACTTTTATATAAACAAGTGTAAAATATACAAAAGAGAAGTTAAGCATGTATAATGAGGGTGCTTGTGGGGTAAAAAAGGATGCTTTGAGCATTAAAAGTGCATTAATATTTGAAAGTGAGCTTTATGTACCAAAAAATGGTCTTCTAACAATCCCAACTTGAGCCAAGACTGTTAGGATGAAACAAATCAATGGTTATGTACCAAACATCCAACTACATATACTCGTATTCGTTACTTCATAATACCATTGCACAAGATATGAGAGAATGGCCTCTAAATGAGTCGTTTGAAAAGTAATCTCGTTGATTTAGTTGAAATATACATTTGTCCCAAGGTTTGCATCATAATGGAAGACTAAAAATAATACAACAAGATTTGATAGTTTGTATGCAAGAAGAAATCCATGAATGTAATCTTGAAAAGTCTAGACTCCAATGCACATCAGTTACGTCAAGCATCTTATTCACCTGAGAAAATACATGCTTAAAAGTGTCAACATAAAGTTGGTGAGTTCATAGGTTTTTGTCAGTATAAAAGTTGAATCAAAGATTTGTAAAGTGTGTATGACCACATTAACCCGATATAATAGCCACAAAAATGTAAGTATAAATGTTGAAAATCAAAGATTTGTAAAGTGTGTATTTCCTAGTATGCAATATCTAAAAGTGTGATTATGATTACACTAAGTTCATGACACTACGGCTCTGACTTGTATTGTATGCCAATCTTTTCAGGCACTGTAAGTGTTCATATGTGTGTAGTTCAATGTTTTCGACATGATATAACATTCGTTAGTTCAATCCATCGAACTAGTGAGCTCTACTTATCCGAACAGGGGTGTCAACCCCAAATAGATCTATTTTATAACATTCACTCTTACTCTACCGTAATTAACAATTCATGCCACTTAACCTTGTCAATAAGTTTGTAAACGTTCATGC
>BQNB010006145.1:72548-98841 GCA_026074375.1 Tanacetum coccineum | reverse complement strand
AAATGACCAAAGCTTCCTTGTTCAACTCAATATTTTGAGGTTAACAGGGAGCAATGTAGACCATCTCGTAGAGGAGGAAGAGGTAACAAGCAAATGCTTATCTATCTCTTCCCTAGCCGATTTAACCGAAAATCACCATGACCGTTCAACGTCCAAGACCAACGAGCGTTGGAAGAGGATAAAACAACCAAAGAAAGAAAGAAAGAGAGCTCCTGGAATTGAGACTCTTTAATACCTCCTCTAGAACGTCTTCAAAAAGAAACCGTAAAGTTTGGATTTTGGAACTTTTGCGCAACTAAAGCATCCTTTTGAAGATCCAAGTTAAACGACATGCTAAAATTCACTTTGAATCAAACGTCATCCAACCACTTGTCGTACCAAATTAAAAGTTAGAATTATTATGAGTACCAATTACTTTTTTTCAAAACCCAAAAGATCCACGCCCTTAGATTTAAGACTAGCATCTTCTTTATGGATCGTGATCCAAATAAAACAACTAATACATGTCGGGGGAGGCTAATCAATAGAGCCATTAGAACTGTGAATAGATTTGATGACGTTAAGCCAGAGACTTGATTGAGAAGACAAAAGAAGCTAAATCCATTAAACAACAAAGCACGGTTAAGAGCAAACAAACTACTAACAGCTAACCCGCCATATTGCTTTTACACCATAACATTACGCCAACCAACCCAAGTCATTTTACGCTCAGCCATCTCCGCCCCCAAGAAGAAAAATTACGTAACCGTTCAAAATGAGACAGGACTCCATCTTGGGCTTCAAACAACGACATATAATATGTAGGGAGGGATCCTAAACCTGATTTTAAAAGTGCGAGTCTACCTCCCACCAATTAGGATTCAGCTTTCCATTTGGAAAGCTTGATTGTAACCTTTTGAATAACCTCATTCCATGAATTGATACACGCCATATTAGCAGCCACTTTTACACCGAGATATGTAAACGAGAGATTATTTTCCAAACAACCAAAGCCATTAGCCATATTTTGAGTATTCGAAGAATGAACACCCAAACAATAAAGACTACTTTTGTGCACGTTAACTTTCAAACCAGACACAAGAAAGAACCAAAGCAACATCATCATCAATACGTTTACATTAGAATTAGACAACTTACCAATGAACATAGCATCATCAACATAAAATAGGTGCAAGATTGGAACCAAATAATCTTTTCCAACAAGAATAAGAACAAACATACCTCTATCAATAACTCATTGAAATGCCACATGATGACTCTCCATCACAAGGATGAATAAAAGGGGGAAAGAGGGTATCCTTGTCGTAAACCTCTATGAAATAAGAATTCGTCAGTTGGCGAACCATTTACCAAGATCGAAGCTTTTAAAGAATGAAGGAAACCATGAATCCACCCTCGCCATTTACTACCGATGCCAAATTTACCAAGAATGTCATCAAGATGATCCCATCTAACTGAATCAAACGCCTTTTGGAAATCAACTTTAAACAAAAGAGCTTACTCCTTCCATGATTTATACCAAGAAACAATCTCGTTAAGAATAAAAGGCCCGTCAAGAATCAGTCTACCTTTAATGAAGGAAGACTGTTCATGGCTAATAAGCTCGTCTGTCACAAGGCTAAGATGATTAGCTAAAATTTTGCCAATAATTTTATATTGACACCCAATAAGACTAACAGGACACAAATCGCTAAGGTATTACATCCATTGGGAAAATACTCGAGTTGAAGAACTCCTTCACTGCATTTGACACGTCGTCACCAACTAGGGGCCATAATTTAAAAAAAAACTCAAATGTAAATCTATTAGAACCCGGAGATTTGTCAGACCCACAATCCCAAACTGCCTTTTCTATTTCATCATTAGATATATCCCCTTCTAAATTATGAGAAGAATCATGATGTGCGTGGATTGCAAACCAAAGTTTACAATCCCCTAGGTAGTGTACCTAATCGTTGTAGTGTAATATAAGTAAGACTCGCATGATTGATTGTTCTCTAGGGAATAGTTTGAGTAGGCACGAATCGAATGCCAATAACGTTTAAAGGTTGAGGGAAGACTATTTTTGTATTTTTATATTTTTTTTAGAAAGAAAATAAAATCTCAGCTTTTGAAGGGGATTTGTTTGAAACTAATTAAGCTACTAATATACTTTTAAACTAATCTAACTATGTGGAAAACTCATATAGGTAAACAAACGTGCTCACTTAATCATGCACTACTATAACAACCCGAGTTTCAGGTCAATACTTACGTCGAGCCATGATAATTATTTTACTATATAGTTGGATATAGTTGTTCTGTTTTTAGTCGGTTTGGTGAAAGTTTCCAATTATTGGGTAATTACAAGCCGTGTTTCAAATTTCTTTTCGTTTAAAGCGTTTGAGAAAAATTAGAAAATTTTATATTTTGCTTCGAGAAAGCGAAATTATATTTATTTTAGTGTTTTATGGCTTTTCCCGTGTTTTCGTAAAAACCGCGTCTAAAGTCGTGTTTTACGTGATTTAACATTTGATTAAACATTTTAAACTAAATAAAGTTTGAAGAAATAAAAATATTTACGAAAGCCCAAAACCGACCCCTATGTTCGGTTATAAGGATGAAACAAACATCTCTTGTGACTTAATTTTAAAAGATTTGGAAGATTAAGGACCAAATGTGTAAAGTGTCCAAAGTGTTTTCCTATATAAGCCAACACATACACCCATTTCCTTTTTACAAAAAATTTCATTTTTCTCCCCCCTTACTCCCCCTCACCGTCGGACACCACCACCACACCACCAAAACCCGATGAAATCCGACATGCAATACAATCCGAATAGAAAATATTAATCCTTGCATCAAAATAAACATATTCCACACAAAAAATTTCGACATGCAATAAGTATTTTGCTAGTTTTAATTTGGGTCAAGTTCTTGAAGATTTAGGGTTAAAGATTGTGTTTATAGGTGATAGATCTAGTGTTTTTGCAAGTGGGTTTTGATTTAAAAGTTGTGGTTTTGTTGTTTGGGTCTAGCTCGAGCTACGATCACCAAGGGAAAAACAAAAGAAAATTTTTGTGAACTAATTTCTTGTGTCGAGTTGATTGAAAGTATACTATTTAGCGTGTCGCATTTTTATTATATGTGTTATATTGCATGTATATGATCTATGCTAGAGATCCAAGTGCGAAAGCGTCGAATAAGTATTTGGTTGTTGATTTGAAGTGGAATGAGTTTATTGTGTATACATAAGCTAGTTAAGAGTATTTTTGATGTCGTTGAAGGTGAAAAATGATGTTTTGCCAGGTTTCGTAACGTGCGTTTTTGAGCAGAAAGTTTACAGCCGTATGGCGTGTCGAAAAAAATTAAACTTATTTTAAGATCTAGGGAATGATAGAGTTTATTCTTGCGGTCGTTTTGATATAAAATAGGTCTCGTAACTCTTAAAAACGAATCTTTTACGACCAAATGAAGTTGAGTGAAAATTTTGTAGGAAAAGTCAACTACGAAAATTGACTATGAAAAGTCAAAGATGTTGTAAACCTCGAGTATGGTCTTTTTGTGTCAAGGGGTTCGTTAAGTTAGTAACATAACGATAAAATATTATTTTGGATTCTATATTATCCTTACTTTCGGTAACTTTCTAAAGATAGAAACTTTTCAAAGGTACAATATTGTTGGTGCGTCAAAATAAATATTTTGAGTCACACTTGGAGATTCGTGGTGTATTATTATATATATGTGATAGCTATTATGCAAGTATGCAATATATAAATTATATTACTCGTAGTCATGTACCGCTACATATTATATAGGTCGCGGTTGAGATGTGAAGTTGTTTGCTCGTGTTGAGTTGTTTGATTGGATATTTTTGCTTAAGGTGAGTTTATAGCCTCGTTTTAAATCTTTTGATTGTTTTTTAAACCCGCAAGGGAGATACATGCTTGTTTTTAAAAATCGAACACATGTGATTTTATGGTATGCTGGACCCGATTATGAGATATTTCCACATGAGTAGCTATTGCCAAAGTCCCTAATTTCATGAACCGTTAATTACCCGCGAGGTAAACGCTTGTGCATTAAATACATCTATTGTGTTTGACAACCCCGTCCAGGGTATGGATCCATTGGTGAACACCATGACAAATGGAAATTTTGTATGGAGACGAGTAGGTATGAGGTAATAATACCTTGTTTTGGGGCAAATTGTGAGCTTATGAAAAGATATATGTTGTGTTAATGTTCGGTGTCATGAGCTTAATGCGTGAAATGAAAATGATGCATTGTATTCGTTGCAATGTTTGTTTTTCCCGAGAACTATACTTGTGTTCAAAGATTTATACTCATTGTTTATAAACTCTGTGGATTCACTAAAAAAATTTGTTGATGTTTTTAGCATGTTTTATCTTAGGTAACCAAGGATGATGACAACGATGGAGTGGAGGTCTTGTGCGTGTGGTCGCTTATGTAAAAGATTGCTAATGTGTTCCTTGTTTTCATAAAACAATGTCTTTAAATTTGAAACAATTACTTTTTAAATGTTGTGATGGATTTGGTTACGATTTCTATAGGACTAAACACATTTACTCTGATTTTCAATAATGGAACACATGTTTCGTAAACGTCTCTTTTGAGTCGTTTTCTATATCTTGGTGTACTGTGCTTTGAAGTAACACCCATTGTGAATTCTGCTGCGCATTGTAAAAATAGGGGTGTTATAGATTGGTATCAAGAGCCAAAGGTTATAGAGAACTAGGTCGAGTTTTGAAAACCTAAACTATAACTCTTGTACACACGCCAAGACTCCTCGTTGCCTTTGGTTACTGATGAAAAGGGTTTTCTCTTTGGATGTTTTTTCACGTGTTGGGTGCCTGATTGTTATATGGTTATATAATAAATACTATTATATATTCGAGATATGTTGACTATTGGGCTTGTTTAGAAGCATAGTCGTTTGTTGCATAATTGCGCAAACCGTTATTTCTAATAATAATAATATTCTAATAAGAATTATTATTAAATATTATTATGTAATTTTCAGATTATCATGGTGTACGTATTTCCTCGTGATCATGTTGATCACTTACCCGAGGTCGAGCCGAGTCAACCCGATCTTGCTCCCGCTATTCTCGAGCCTGCCCTAGTCTATGAGAATGAGGAACCGGAAGAAGAAGAAGAGTTCAAAGAAGAAGAAGAGTTCGAAGAAGAAGAAGAGTTTGAGGAGGAAGAACCTCAAGAAGAAGAAGATGATATGGAAGTAGACATTAGGGAAGAAGAGAATGAGCCGTAGCTGATATTTCCTTATGTAGAGGCGGATCCTCTTAACCCACCGCCACCTGCTTCTGATTCAGAGTCCGAAGATGTGATTGAGGTTGAGGACATGGTCGAGCATGAGGACGAGACTGTTCCTAATAGTGTCCATGAGGTAGGTGAATCGTGTACTGCCACCTTCCTTCAAGACAAGTCTACTGCCTGGTTTTATGAGGAGGGACATTAACTCTCTTTTTGGTCGGATTGCTTCTCTTTCAAGACGAGTGTGCATTCACGAAACGGCACATGCATTGGTCGAAAAGAAGGGGAAAGCAAAGGATAAGTATTACGGTAAGTTAATTTCGGATTCCGGCAATGAAATGCGATATAGTGTGGAAGAAAGAGTGACTGCACTCGAGGATCTGGTTAGAGAATTTGGTAATGCTGAAGAAAGAGCTGAGTGCATGAAGTTGAAGAAAGAACTGGAAGAAGCAGGATTGAGCAACACACTTCTTCGCATGCAAAAAGAACGAGTCGAGAGAGATATGTATTGGACTAGAGTTCAAGCTTATGAGTTCTATCAAGAGATGATTCGTAGGGGAGTTGTGTTTGAAGAAAGACCGAATAAGGCTATCGATGTTCCGGTCAAGGATGGGGAGAGTCCATCATCTGAGCCGCGAGGATCCCCTCGTGACTCTTAGTAGTTTAGTTTCATTAGTAGTATCTTCTATTGTGTAATTACTAAACTAAATCCTTAGTTAGTAGACTTGATGCTATTGGTTGTAACGATTTGTATCATTTTGTGAAATAATGCAACTAAGTATTAACTCTTTTGTGATGAATAATTAATGACTATCTTTTGATTATTACTTGATGTTGTGTGACTAATATTGTGGTTGATTTGTTTTGTACATGTTATGATTATATCATGGTATGAATACTTATCAAGGTTTCCTATTGTGTCGTAACAGAACCATGCCACCAAAAGTGAGACCTCTGATTCAATCTGCCATTAAGAAAATAATCACTTCAAGGATTAATGAGGCTTTGACTGCTGATCAAGCTAGGCGAGTTAATGCTAGTGGGGCTGGCGGATCTGGATAAGGTGGGGCACCTGCCGCCCGTGAATGCACTTTCGTCGGGTTTATGAAGTGCAACCCTAATGTTTTTCATGGTACTGAAGGGGCTGTCGAGTTGCGAAGATGGTTTGAGAAAACTGAAATGGTTTTTGGAATCAGTGAATGTGCGGAAGGAAAG
Source organism: Tanacetum coccineum (assembly GCA_026074375.1). NCBI lineage: Eukaryota > Viridiplantae > Streptophyta > Magnoliopsida > Asterales > Asteraceae > Tanacetum > Tanacetum coccineum. The sequence goes on along the minus strand of BQNB010006145.1, from coordinate 92,352 downwards.
AAAGCTAAGTTCACTGCCGCTACACTGCAAGGACCTGCTTTGACTTGGTGGAACACTAAGGTTGCGACCATGGGATTGAAGGCAGTTAACTAAATTCCCTGTTCTAAAATGAAGAAATTAATGACTACAGAGTTTTTCCCAGCAGAAGAAGTTCAAAGGATAGAGAACGAGTTGTGAAATCTGAAGGTTAAGGAGTTTAACATTGTTGCTTATACCAGAGGTTTAATTAATTGGAATTGATGTGTCCAAGAATGGTCGAGCCGGAAAATGTGAAAGTTGATGCTTACATTCGAGGATTGTCTGAGAACATTAAGGGTGAGGTCACTTCTTCTAAGCCGGCCAACCTGAGTGAAGCTATGCATATGGTACACAAGTTGATGGAGCAAAAGTTGCAAGTAAAGAAAGAGAGAGAAATTGAAGGGAACAAAAGGAAGTGGGAGAACTTCTAAAGTAGGAATAGTAGTAGGGGCAACTACAAGGATAACTCTCGCCATCAGTAGAATAACCAGAAGCAAGGAAATGCGCGAGCTATGACCACTGCTCCGAATGAGAGTAATGCGCCTACTGGACCACTCCCGTTGTGTGACCGTTGCTTTGTTTGTCATATTGGTCGTTTTACGATCCAATGCCATAAGTGTGGAAAAGTTGGGCACAAGTCGAGGTATTGCAAGGAAAAGATTGTTGCCACTGGTGCAAACGCTCACCACATTTGGACTTGTTATGATTGTGGCGAACAAGGACATACAATGAACCACTGCCGAAAGAAGAACAAGCCACAAGGTGGAAACACTAGTGGTCGAGCCTATGTGATTAAGGATGCCGACAAGCAAGGGCCGAATGTGGTTACGGGTACGTTTCTACTCAATAACCGCTATGATTATGTTTTGTTTGATTTGGGTTTCGATAAGAGTTTTATGAATGGAAAAGTGGTTAGCACTAACACGGTGTTGAGAGGCTTCACTCTAAATTTAGTGAACCATCTTTTCGAAATTGATCTCATGCATATTGAACTTGGTACGTTTGATGTTATCATTGGGATGGATTGGTTAGGCAAGCGAGATGCCGTCATCGTCTGTGGTAAGAAGGTTGTTCGTATACCATGCGGGAATAAGACGTTGATAGTCGAGGGTGACAAAGGTTCGTCCCGAGTAAAGGTCATATCTTGTATTAAGGCCTGTAAGTATATCGAGAGAGGCTGTCAGATGTTTGTGGCACACGTGACTGAGAAGAAATCGAAGGAGAAGTGCCTGAAAGATGTGCCAGTAATTCATGACTTTCCTAAGGTGTTTCCTGATGATTTGTCGGGACTTCCACCACCTAGGCAAGTAGAGTTCCGAATCGATTTGGTACCAGGGGCTGCACTTGTTGCACGCGCACCATATCGTCTGGCACCATCCGAGATGAAAGAACTATCGGTACAACTGCAAGAACTGTTGCAGAAAGGATTTATTCGCCCAAGTTCATCACCACGGGGAGCCCCGGTGTTGTTTGTAAAGAAGAATGATAGATCCTTTCGGATATGTATTAATTACCGCGAACTGAACAAGCTGACGATCAAGAATTGTTATCCTCTTTCGAGAATTGACGATTTGTTTGATCAACTTCAAGGTTCGAGCGTGTACTCGAAAATTGATTTGCGATTAGGTTACTATCAGCTTCGCATCAAAAAGGAGGACATTCCAATTACTGCGTTTAGGACTAGGTATGGTTACTTTGAGTTCCAAGTGATGCCATTTGGACTGACCAATATGCCTGTTGTGTTCATGGACTTAATGAATCGAGTATGCAAGCCATATCTTGATAAGTTCGTGATTGTGTTCATTGATTATATTCTGATTTATTCCAAGAACAAAGAAGAGCATGGAGAGCATCTTAAGATTATCTTGGAGCTACTTAAGAAGGAGCAATTGTACGCCAAGTTTTCAAAGTGTGACTTTTGGCTAGATTCGGTTATTTTGGAGTTGCTTAATTAAGGAGAGATTGTATGCAAGTTTGCTAGTGTGCCTTTTTGGCGAGATTTGAACAATTCTTGGTCATGTGAGATTGATAGTTATGATGGTCATGTTGATCTGCAAAGGATACGAAAGAATTAGGAATTGGGCTTGCACCAACGACACAAACAGAGGGGAAGGCAATTTATTGGAATTGGTGGTTACTATCAAGGTTTATTGACGGTTTTTCTTTGATTTCTAAGTCTGACTAAGTTTGACTTAAAAAGATAAGAAATATGAGTGGGGTAAGGAAGAAGAGGAAGCTTTTCAGACACTAAAGAAAAAGTTGTGTAGTGCACCGATCTTAGGGTTGCCCGAAGGAACGAAAGATTTCATGGTTTATTGTGATGCGTCACTTAAGGGTTATGGATCCATGTTGATGCAAAAGGAAAAGGTAATAGCGTATGCATCTCGATAATTGAAAGTCCATGAAGAGAACTACACAACCAATGATTTGGAGGGTGCCGTTGTTTTTACTTTTAGGTTGCGGAGACATTATTTGTATGGAATGAAGTGTGTGGTTTTCACCGATCACAAGAGCCTACAATTATTTTGAATCAAAAGAGCTTAACTGAGCCAACAGAGATGGATTGGAGGTTGTTAACTTAAGCGATTATGATTGTGAGATTCGGGTATCATCTGAAAAGCAAATGTTGGTGCGTGACGCCTTAAGTCGGAAGGAAAGGAATAGGCCATTGTGTGTTCGGAACTTTAATGATGACTGTTCACAACGATCTACCAAAGTAAATCATTGAAGCTCAAAAGGAAGCAATGAAGAAAAAGAACATGAAGGCAAAAAATTTAGGGAGATTAAATAAGCAAATATTCGAGTTTCGCCCCGATGGAACGCGTTGTTTTGGAAATCATGTTTGGTTGTCATGATTTGGTGGATTGTGGGTTTGATTATAATGAATCACATAAGTCCAAATATTTTATCCATCTGGGATCGGACAAGATGTATCAAGATTTGAAGTTGTTTTATTGTGGTGGTCGGGGGGTAATATGAATAGATGTATTGCCACGTTATCGTTAGCAAGTGTCTGACTTGTGCGAAGGTTAAAGCTAAGCATCAAAAACTATCTAGGTTGCTACAACAACCTAAGAAACCTGTTTGGAAATATGAAAGGATCACTATGGATTTTGTTAGTGGACTGCCTAAAACGCCGAGTGGGTACGATACGATTTGGTTCATTGTCGATCGATTGACCAAATTAGCTCATTTCCTACCGATAAAGAAGACTGATACTATGGAGAAACTCACGCAACTTTACTTGAAGGAAATTGTGTGTAGACATGGTGTTCCTATTTCGATCATTTCGGATAGAGACAGTCATTTTACGTCTAGATTTTGGAAATCGCTTCAGAAAGCATTAGCGCTAAATTTGGATATGAGTACCACTTACCACCCTCAAATGGATGGTCAAAGCGAAAGGACTATACACACGCTTGAAGATATGTTGCGCGCCTGTGTGATCGATGTTGATCCCATGCCTTGATCGATTCTTTACGTTGTAAAGTGTTTGTTACCTTGGATGAATCCAAAATAACGATAGTTGAGACTTTGTTTGTATATCAAAGTGTATGCGGAATCTACACTTTGACACTCTAGAAGTATTTAGCAATGAAACAGTACCAACAATGAATATATCACAAACTGCTTCAATATTATTGATAATACGAGTACTCTTGATTAGTACTAGGGTTACAAACCTTGAAGCTATTACAATCTTTCTCTAAGATGTATTCTCTATCTCTTAAAGCAATATGTTGGTCTATGTATGGTTATATAAAACATTAACCTGAGGGATCTCCTTTTATACACCACAAGGAGTCCTTTACAAGATAACTATCAATCATAATCACATACAAATCTTCCTAAAATATAAAAGATATACATTCCATAATTATCTCAATGCATCCTTATCTCCAAGTCAGCAGCTTTGACCATCAGCAGTATTAATCATTTTTCTAGCAGTATTAACTAACTCTGGCAGTACTAAGTATGTACTGGCAGTACTAACTCCATTAGTACTGTTAGTTATACCTTAGCAGTATTAACTCTTGTGAAGATTTATTCCCAACAATCCTCCCCTAAACTTGTGATTTATCTTACCAAATCCAAGTTCTTCTAGAGTAAATATTCTTGTCTTTGATGATGATTCTTCAAAAACACTCCTCTACTTCTGCACTTGAGATCTGATGAACTTTAGTAGATCATATGCTTGTGTACTTTCATGATCAACCTCTAATCTCTTATTCAACATCTTTGTTATTATCTCTTGACTTAGAGGGTATTTCTTCTCTGTCAGCATATGTATAGCAATCCTATTTTGCATCAGCAAAATATGAATACCACAAAAATCACATAACCTCCAACTTAACAGATTATATTCATGCTGATTCTTCCATATTTCATCTTCCTTCATAGGCTAAATAAAGTATTCAGATGCTCCCCAAAGCATCACAATCTATCATGCCTGGCCATGAAGATTAATATCTTTCTTTGACTAGCTGTTTAAGTCCATAACTTTGTCTATCAAAGTCTTCAAGCATCCTCACTTAAATCCTTTATAGTTCTTGGAACTGCCATCTCCTCTGAAGATTTGATAATACATGAAATTCTTCTTCCAGTACAACAAACGTCCTTCCAATCCACAATTGGATATTTTGTATGATAGAGATTCAAACATTTCTGCAAATTTTTATTGGAACTGTCTAGTATCTCTTGAGATCTTCCTTCTCAGTTTCTTCATCCATCTTTTGTCTCTTAACAGTACCTCTTGTGCTTTTTCTAGGAAGAGATTTTTTTCTTTTTGCTCCAGATTCTTTAGACACTTCTTTCATTTCCTTTTGTGTATCAACATCTCTTTCTTCAATTTTTTCAGGAGACTTCATCTTTTCACTTCCATGCTCCATAGGCTCAATGTGTTGGTTAAAATCCCAAAACTTTTCAAATATTGGCCTAATCTCATTATAAGACATTCCCTTGAAGTCACTAATCTTGTAGTTTCCCTGATTCTTCAAGTATTTAACCAATATTACTGCTTTGCTGGGCAATGTCTTGGTTTCATCCTTTTAGCGCATGAACCTTATGAATAAATGATCAATCCAATCTTCTTCATAGTTGACTTGGCTTCAGTACATAGCTCTTAGCCTTTCCTCTTACACCCCCCCCCCCACCCCCCCCCCTACCCCCGCCCCCCCACCACCCCTCTCCCCCCATAGCCACCACCCCTTTCTTCATCCTTTGTAATCTGTGCCCTTTGTTCTTCATCCATTTGTTCTTGCAATCTAATGGCTTCAGCAAAACTTAACTTTTCTTGTTCAAGCTCCTTCTTAGACTTTTTCTTGGGCTCAGACTTTGTCATTATTGCTTTTCCCTTGTCTTTTCTTGTCCTTTGCTCTTCACTCCTTCATATATAAGTAATAGTTCTTCCAGCAGTACTAATATTTTCCTCAGCAGTACTAACCACTGGAACTTCACTAGAAGTACCTTTTGTTGCACCAGCAGTACTAACTTCAGCATTCCCTTTCTCACTGCTTTCTTGATCTTGAATGACTTCAGTGGGAGTCACTTCTTGAATAATAGGTTCAGTTTCATTACTTGCTTTCTCTTGAACCTCTGCATCAGATAATTTCCTCCCCTGTTTGGAAGAATTATCTTTAACATCTTTATCATCTTCAGAAAGGACAACCTTAGCTCTTTTCCTTGCTTTCCCAATCTTGACTCTAGCCTCTAATTTCTTGACCCTTAGAATGAGCTTAGTGAAAGCAGAACTATAAGTTTTATTTATCTTCCTCAAGTCATCCTCTAAGACTCCAATCCTCTCAGATAGTTTTGTAACCAAATTCGTTAATTCATTTAGTTTCAAGCTACCCTCATCACTTTTATGTGAGTGAACAACATGGAGAGGTGATTCATTGGGTGTAGGAAAATGTTGCTCTACTCCAGGTGATGGTTATGTTGGAGATGGTTGTGTTGGTGCAGCAGTGGTATGATCAGGTGAGTGTTCAAATAAAGGTGCAGGTGAATGTTCAATTAAAGGTTCAGGTGAGGGTGAAGGTTCATGTGAGTGGGAAAGGTTGGGATATGTGATTCTTGAACAAGGACAGTGGAAGGTTCAGAAACATCTAGCATAGTAGGAAATAAATCAACTTCCTGGCTTGAATATCCCTTTGTAGGCCTCTTCATATTGTTAAAGACTTTGATACTAAGAGAGGGTACAAGATATGTTCTTGAGTGTTGTTGAAGTTGTTTCCTCTGCATATCTAAGCATATTTGAATGAACCTAGGGTACATGAAAAACTTATGGGGGCTAGAAATATTTGACACCATATGCTCAAAAATCATCCTAGAAAAATTATATTTCCTATTGGTAGCTAAACAGCTTAACACGCAGTTGCAATGTTCTACTAAACATGCTACCCAAGCACAGTCTTCTTTGGGCTAAGGCAATGAAGAATATTGTGAATAAGAAACCTCCATTGAGGTGAAAAAGCACCCTTTTGAAAAGTTAACTTATCTGAATCAGTGTGATATCCCATAAGTGCCAATTGCTCAAAAATCTCCGAGTTGGGAATAGAAGTAATACCATCATGATCATCCAACTTGAGATGTCGTCTTAAAGATGCCTCAGTGATAGTCATTGAGTGACCATCAATGGTAGCAGTAATCTGGACTTCTCCATTATCATCAGTAGTAGCTTCAGCAGACCTCCAAAATTGTTTAATAAAAGAAATATAAACATCTGGCTTCTTTGTGAGGGCATAGCAAATGTGACTTCGATTTAGGAAATCGATGACTTGATGAAACCCTGCACTTCCTGTAGATTTCTCTAAAAACGCTACCATGTTGTGCTTGTCACAAAAATCCAAATTTGCCATGAATAAAAGTATGAGAAATCTTGTGGGATATGATCGTAGATGAATATATGAAGGCTGGAGAAAGTTAATTGAGATTTAAATAGAGAAACGTAGAGATATGGTTTGACCGACTTAAAGAAATTGAGTTTATCGTGATTAAATTAAACATATATATAGAAAGATCACGAAAGTCCAATTAGTCAAACTCTATATCATAGGAATTTGGCGGAAATATCTCAACGGCTCTATTAATTAATGAAAAATCTGTTAGGCCCAAACAGTACTAACGGTCATCCAGCAGTACTAAATTTGGTCTAGCAGTACTAAAAAGTTAGCTGTATTAATTCTCACCCACAAAAGCAAGTAGACACTCCAACGTTTTTGTATTAAATCAAAAATAACTTCACAAATCTCTCTTTTTTTTTTTTTGTTTTAAGCTCACTTTTTATCTTCAATTCTATAACTCACTTTTTACTCTATCTATTTTTCACACATCTCTCTTTCTGTTTTTAATCTCACCAAATCTCTCTTTTCTTTTGGCTCACAAATTCACACAAAGTATAGTTTTTGGCAAACTACCAACCATTAACGGATTTGAGTAGTCTTTACCAATATCCATTTGCTTTGGACTAGCCAATGGCTTCATTGTAAAAACATGGTGCACTTGATGCACCATTTAGTTTTGAGAAAACTATCAACTATCAACGGATTTGAGAAGCTTTACAGTAGCCGTTTTCTGGACTAGTCAATTCTTGACGTCTATAAGAATGGTGAATGATGACCATTTGTTGGTTGTGGTGTCTAAAACAAACACCTTTTGGAACAAACAAAACATTCCTACCTCCAAATTAATGCTCATATGTAACCAATTTCACACTTCATGGTTTGATCTGAAAACGAGTTTTAGCTTCAAACAAGAAAAACATAATCTAACCATTTTTCTTGTTTAGCAGTATTAATGTTACTAACAGGTAATAACAGTGAGACATAGAAAATAACTAGTTGAGTACTAACTATATAGTAACAGCTTGACAATCAGTTTTAATATAACTAGCGATACTAATTAGACTAGTAGTATTATTTACAAAGGAATTAATATGTACTAACTTAAAACTTTACTTCAAAAACAAACATGAGATCTGGGGCATTCAGGATTGAGATTCCAATTACTTGAGAACCAAGTACTGAAAATCTACCAGATCAAAAACCTTTTATAAGAAGATCTGCTACATTATGTTCAGTGTCAATCTTAGCCATTTGAATCAACTTTTTAGCATTGCAGTCTCTTATAAAATGATGCCTAATCTCTATATGTTTTGTTTTATAATGTTGAACAGGATTTTCTATTATGTAGATATTACTAGTATTGTTAATATAAATAACAGTATTCATGAAATTGTACCTATAGTCCAGCAGTTAGTTTTGTATCCAGAGAACCTGTCCACAACAATTTGCAGCAGCCACATATTCAGCCTTAGTGGTAGAAGTGGCAACCATAATTTATTTCTTGCATTGCCAAGAGATCAGCCTATTTCCTAAAAACTGACAACCTTCAGTGGTTGACTTCCTATCTTGTGTAGCTCTAGCATAGTCACTGTCAGTGTAAGCAACTAATTCCCATGGAGAGTCCTTAGAATACCAAAGTCCTAAAGAAGGTTTTCCTTTAAGGTATCTAAAGATTCTCTTAACAGCTAAGAGATGGGATGTCTTTGGTGAAACCTAAAACCCTGCACATGCACATACTGCAAACATGATATCTGGCCTGGATGCTGTAAGGTACATTAAAGATCTTATCATAGATCTATAAAGATGTTCATCAACTTCAGCAACATCTCCATCTTGAACCAAAGGCTTTTCCAAATCTGTTGGAGTAGAGGCAGACTTCACATATGTGTAGTTGTACTTTCTCAAAATCTCATGGACATATTTATCTTGACTGATAAAAATGCCTTTCTTTTTCTGTTGGACCTGTAAACCCAAAAAGAAGGTAAGTTCTCCCATAGAACTCATTTGAAACTTATCCTTCATAAGCTTCTCAAACTCATCACATAACTCCTTCTTTGTAGATCCAAAGATAATATCATCCATATATATTTGAACAAGCAAGATAATGTTCCTGTTTTTCTTTGCATGAGAATGTTTGTGGCAATCTTACTCTTTGAAAACCATTTTCCAAGAGATATAATTGGCCAAAGTTTCATTTACCAAGCTCTGGGTGCTAGATGCTGACCATATAATGCTTTCATACCTTATGGACTTATCAGGATGATCAGGATCTTCAAAAACTTAGAGGTTGACTTAATAGGACTCCTCTTCAATTGACCATACAGGAAAAGCATTTTTACATCCATTTGGTAAAACATAAATCCATTTAGGAAGCATAAGCCAAGATAATCTTATGGCCTAATTGCTAGCCACAGGTGCAAGGACTTCGTCAAAGTCTATGCCTATTCTTTGAGTATCGTCCTGAGCAACAAGTCTTGCTTTTTTTCTGATGACAATCCCCTATTCATCTTCTTTGTTTCTGTTATACCCACTTTAGTATCAATTGCTCTCATGACCTTTAGGTAAAATCCACAAGAATCCCAACCTTTTACAGTTTGAACTGAAGAAGTTCCTCCTGCATAGCTTCTACCCATGTTGGATCACTAAGAGCTTTAGAAACTCTTTTTGGTTCTTCCTGAGAGAGGAAACAAGCAAAAAGACATGTATGAAGGTCCTGATGAGTCTTTCCTTCATATATAGCACTAAGAAATCCTTGTTCAGAGTAAGAAGTTTTCATCCTTCTTGTTTGAACAGATGACTGCACATCACCAATCACATGCTCAATTGGGTGATCTTTGTGAATTCTTGTGTGAGGAGTGGTAGGTACTGCATAAGATTGTGGAATGTTCCCTAATTCAATTCCTTGGAACTCCACTTGTGTGTCTTCAGATGCATGACTAGGTCCTACCAAGTCTTCAGGGGTAGCAGTATTAACTTCAGGGACAGCAGTACTAACATCTCTACTACCAGTATTAACTTCTGGTCTGGCAGTATTAACTTGTTGATCAGCAGTACCATTATCCTCAAGACTGCTATCTTCAGGAGACTTTTCTGTAGCATCATTCTCATCTTGTGCCCTATCTTTATCTTGTATTTGAGCATCAGCAACAGATCTTGGTGCATTATTACCAAAATATGAAGCATCCTTCCAAATTGGCATTATAATGCAATCTTGATCTTGTTGAGAAGATGTACTAGACTCAGAAACTCCTTGTATACCTGCAAAGTCATTAGAAAATGTTCCTGCAACCACTGGTACATAATTCATTGATTGGGTTAGAGAATCAAGATCAAACAGCCACTTTGGACCATTTCCTTCTATCTAGAGGCTTATTCTCTAGAACCAAATATGCAAGTTTTCCTGAACTTCTTCTGGTTCTAGTGTTGTATAGCCTAAAAAGCGTTGCTACTTAAGAATATCAAAAGGAACCCTTCATCACTCTTTCCCATCAACTTGACCAAACTTATCTAAGGTATTGAGAATAGTATCATGACATTCCAAAAGGTTTCATGAATTCCTATCAGCTGGGTTTAAAACCTCTAAAGAGTTCATAAGGAGTCTTGTTATGAGGCTTGACTATTAAGACCCTATTATGTACATAGCAAGCAGTAGAAACTGCTTCTGCCCAAAATGTGGTAGGTAACTTAGAGTCAGCTAACATTGTTCTAGCAGCCTCAATGATTGTCCTATTCTTCCTTTCAGTCTACACCATTTTGTGAGGAGTCATAGCATACACCTTTATTATCTTTTAATACCTTTTTTCCCTACAACAATCATCCATCACTTTGTTTTTAAACTCTGTCCCATTATCACTTTGATTATTTTTACTTTCTTATCCACTGGTTTTCTACTTCTTTGATAAAATTCTTAAGGATCTCAGTTGTTTCATCCTTAGTTGATAAAAAGAAAACCCATGAAAATTACGATAATCATCAAGTGATACTAAGCATACTTTTTTATGCATTAGGCTACTAACAAAAGTTGGACCAAAGAGATCCATGTGTAGCATAAACAATGGCTTAGTAATAGGATTAAAGGCCTTGGTCTTACAAGAGGCTCTGTATTTAGCGTATTTTTTTGGGCCTTTAACACAGGCAAACACATGTGTTAGTCATTCTCTAATCTTTTTAAGCGATCTCTACAAGATTTTCTTTAACAAGTTTATTAATATTCTTAAAATTTATATGACCAAGCCTTCTATGCCATAGCATTGATTCTTCATATGTAGCCTTTGCAACTAGACAAGTTAAACTATCTTTAGGAACTATGTTTTTCATATCAAAACTGTACATGTTATCCTGTCTAGGAATTTTAAGAAGTATCTGATTTTCATCAGGCAACTTAAAATTAGGAGATAGAACAAGACATTCAGAATCAGTAAAAAGAACATAGTTCTTTTTGTCACACATCTGTGAGACACTAAAGAGGTTGAACTTTAACTCTTTGACAAAGTATACATCATCAAAATCAAGATTATCAGTTTTAATAGTACCTTTGCCAGTAATTTTGCCTCATATTGCTCTCCACCAACGTAACATAACCTCCTCAAATCCTTTGAAATATGAAAGATAGGCTATGTTTCTAGTCATGTACCATGAGCATCCACTATCAACAAAGCCTTTATCATTTAGCTGTGAATTGCTCTGCACACAAAACTTATGATTACTTACTTGGATCTGCCCCGTGCATCAATGTAATTATATTTGTTGAAAACCAGTGATGCACCATTGGGTTTGATGGGTCTCCAAACCCAACATGCTGAGGGCTTAACAACATTAAATCCCCTTGCCTACAGTTTTAACCCTTTTGCCTACCAGTATTTAACTTTTGCCTACCAGTATTAACATTGTACCTACCAGTATTAAACTTTAATTCTAAGACCTTTTTTTTTTAATGCTGTCTCTTGTAAAAAGGGACCTGTAGAACGTTGATTGTGCTTGACTTGTTGAAAATATGTCCTGGTTCTAGCACAATGGAACTGTTGATTTTGAAAGTGATCAGTATAAGAGGCCTAAAAGTATTAAAAGAGCCAAGCAGTACTACAAGGTCTTGCCAGTATTACAAACCAACCAGTATTAACAGGCCTTGCAGTATTAATAGATTTTAGGCCAGTCTTCATCAAAACTGCTCTTGGAGCTATATGTTTGTGTGCACTGGGATGAGAGGTTTTAGGACAGCTGTATTGAATGTGATCAAAACTTCCACAGATAAAACATGCCTTGTTATTAAAAACAAAGTTACATCCTAATTTATTTGATTTTTGACCATTCCACTTCTTTAGTTCCACTTAGGTCTTTGTGACCTGTACATCTCTGCATACCTAACTGACCTCCTAACTGGTTTTTCAGGTTTAACAAATTCTTTCTTAGTAGCAGTAGGTATAACAGTTTTCTTTTCAACCTTAGGGATAGGCTCAACTTCATCATCATCATCTGACACCCAATCTTCAATGATTGGAGCATGACTTTCTTAGGTTCTACTTCCTTAACATGATTAGCAGGACTAAAAAGATTTTCTTTCCAATCTTTGTCTGCCTTAAGTGGAGACTTAACAGAGCTAGTTTTAGAATCTGTCTTTTGTTGTTGTTTTAAAAAGTCATAAGTATTCTCCTTAGAATTATCTGACTCTTTATCACAACCAGTGGTAGGCTTTAAACTAGAATCCTAGACCTATCATTAAATTCAGTTGTTTGAATTCTTCAAGACTTGAATAAGATAAGTCTAAAGGTGTTGGTCTATTAAGAATAAAGGGATGAGGTGAGGGGACAGCATGATATCCTACTCCTTTCTTGCTTTTGTTAGTAATCTGACTTTCTAACATTTCACTTAGGTCCTTAGTAGATTTATCAAATTTTTCAATCTTAAACTCAAACCCCTCCTTTTCTTGTTTAAGCTTTTCAAGTTCAGTCCTAAGTAAGCCCATCTGATATGCTTTTGTGCCTACACTTCTTTTAAGTAGAGCCATTTCTTCAGAAAAACGAACTACCTGTTCTCTATTTTTAATACATTTGCTCTTCTAAAGTTGCTAACTCTTTTGATGTAGCTGCTTTTAAAAACCCGTTATTCATCTAATTTACAAGCAAATATCCTACTGTTTCTTTAGAGCTCATTTTGTCAGACAAGTTTCAGGAGGAAAGATTTGGTCATTATTTACCTTAGAGTCTGATAGAGCCATAGGAGCCATCTCTTCCTTGTGAGTAAAGAGTTCTTCTTGTTTGTTTCTTCTAGATCAAAGTTTCTCAAAGCACAGGCTCTGATACCACTTGTTGATCTCACGCCTTGATCGATTATTTACGTTGTAAAGTGTTTATTACCTTGGATGAATCCCAAATAACAATGATTGAGACTTTGTTTGTATATCAAATTGTATACGGAATCTACACTTTGATACTCTAGAGGTATTTATCAATGGAACAGTACCAACAATGAATATATCACTCAAACCTGCCTACAATATTATTTATTGTAATATGTAGTACTCTTGATTATATAGGGTTACAAACTGAGTTTTATATCTTTCCTCTAAGATGTATTCTTATTCTTCAAGCATATGTAAAGTCAATGTATGAGTATATAATAACCTTAACCTAGGATCTCCTTTTATACACCACAAGGAGTCCTTTATAAGATAACTATCAATCATAATCACATACAAATCTTCCTAAAATATAAAAGGATATACATTCCAATAATTTTCTCAATTGCAATCCTTATCTCCAAGTCAGCAGCTTTGACCATCAGCAGTATTAATTATTCTTCTAGCAGTATTAACTAACTCTAGCAGTACTACGAGCGTAATGTACCGCCCCCGGCAGTAATACATTTAATACTGTACGCGTTAGTACTGATACTCTGGCAGTCAGTTTAACTCTTATGAAGATTTATTCCCAACAATCGACTTTGGAAGTAGTTGGGATTCTCCATTTTCCTTATGGGGCTCGGTAGTCTCTCATACAACATAGTTATCACACGAGTTTAAGGCTTGCAACCATATGAGGCTTTGTAAGACAAACTGTAGATAACATGGATGCTAGAGTAAGGTTGGAGACATCTAACTCATGGACAGAAGTGATTGTGAAAAGACCAAGAAGATCGTTTAGATTAAGAACCGCTTGTTAACTGCTCGTAGTCGTCAGAAAAAGCTTTGCGGATAAAAGAAAACCTAAGCCATAGAATTTAAAGTCGGTGATATGGTACTACTCAAGGTATCACTGTGGAAGGGCGGTGTGCGTTTTGGAAAGCGCGGAAAGTTGAGTCCACGTTACATTAGGCCATTCAAGATTCTAGCTAGAGTCGGTCCAATAGCTTATACTTTGGAGTTACATGAAGAGTTTAAGGGCATTCATAGTCTTTTCATGTTTCGAATCTTAGAAATGTCTAGTGGGAAGGCGGACTTTGTCATTCCGAAAACCGGATGGACGTGATTCAACTTGATGATAAGCGGTATATGATTTGAAGAGATAATGGAAGTTGTAGATCGAGTGTTAAGTGCTTAAGCAAAGTCGGGTACCTACGTTAAGTTTGTTGAATAGCAGAAGAGGTCTCAGAATTTATTAGGAGCTGTGGAGGATCAGATTAAGAAAAAGTACCCTCATCTCTTTACGAGTAAGGACGAAGCGAGAAAGAGCAGATAAGTCGAGCTGAGCACCGGGACGATGCTCCCTAAAGGAGGGGAGAATGTAACAATCCAATTTTCAGGTCAACGTTTATCCCGAGCTATGATAATTATTTTATTACGTAATTGATTATAGTTGTTTATGCTATATAAGGTTTGGTAAAAATTTCTGTTTATTGGGAAATTTCAAGCCGTAATTGAGTTTTTAATTGCTTTTAGCGTTCATGGAAGTTTGAAAAATTTATGTTGTCGCTCCGAGAGCGTGAATATCTTATTTTTGTGTTTTATGGCATTTCCCCAAGTTTTTGTAAAAGCCATGTTTTTAAAGGGGTGTTTTACTGTGATTAACATTTTATTAATGTTTTAAACTAAATTTAGTGGACGGAATAAAAATATTTACGAAAGTGGTGTGACTCGAGTTTTTGGCCGACTAAAATAACAAAAGAAAACGCTTTGTACTAATTTTGAAGGACTAATAAGATTGGAAGGTTGACTTAAAAAGTGTAAGCTTGTCTAAAGTTATTTCCTATAAATACAACACTACACACACTTATAATTTCTTTCACAAAATTTTTATCTTCGTCCTCCCTTGTTCACCCTCCACGACCGTCCAAACAAACACACACCCAAATCCGGTTAATTTCGGACATGCAATATAATCCGTTTACAAAATATTAATCCTTGTATTGAGACCTACATATCCCACTAATAAAATCCCACATGCAATGAGTATTTTGAAGGTTTTAAATTTGGTCAAGTTCATGTGATTTTGATCTCAAGAGGGTGTTTATTGTTGCTAGATTAGTGTTATTAGCAAGTGGTTTGATTGAAAAAGTTTTGGTTGTTTGGTTTGGGGTTTCATCCGAATTCAAACCATAAGGAGGGGGAAACCAAATCAAGTTTTTGTTATAGCATTGTGAGTATACTAGTTACATTTTTATGAGGTTATTTGATGTATTGCGTGTTATATGTTATATGCTATAGGATTCAAGTGCGGAAATTATTGAAAGCGTATTTTGTCATTGATTGAAGTTGGATGGTTCTTCAGTATATTATATTAAGGGCTCGTTAAACAAGATTTGATAGTGGTTTAAGTCAAAAATGTCATTTTAATGGGTTTTGAGTTGACCAGGTTTGACCAGAAAGTTTGACCGACCCGTAGGGTGTCGAGAAATTTTTTAAAGTTATTTTTGATAATGAAAAGTATGAGATCGCTTTAGCAACATTTTCGCTAGGTGGTCATCACGTAACTCTTATACGAACGTTTTACGGCCAAGTCAAGTTTGGTAATTTTTGGTGTAAAAGTCAACTACGACGTTTGACTTTTGAAAGTCAAACTTGCGTATACTTAAGAATATAGTTTATAATGAGCAAAGGGCTCATAATGTTAAATAATGATGAAATACGAAGCTCAGATTATATTATCCTTACTTCCGGCAACTTTCTAAAAATAAAACCTTTATAGTAAATGATGTGATATTGTTAGTGCGTCTAAGTAAAATGTTTTGCGTCACACATGGAGATTGTTGTATATGATTGTATATACGTGGTATGTGCTAAATTACACATACCTTTATCCATTAAAAACGGACTTAAATGACCAAAAACAGACAAAAACTGCCAAATATATGTTTGTTTTGCATTTGTATTGTGCAGGAAACGGATATTCGTAAAAGGACGAAAAACAAAGCCAAAAACGACAAAACCAAGCACGAGATGGAAAAGAGTGAAAGACAAAGCCAACTCAAAGCCGGTGATAGCCAAAGTCAACAGAAAAGTCAACCCCGACAAATTCAAGTCAACAAAAGAAGACTTGAAGGATGAAAAATGCAAAATATAACTTTGAGGGACCAAAATTGCCAAATCCCCAAAGTTATATATCAAGAGGATTGATTTTAAAAAGTGTTAAAACTTTAAGGTACTGTTTCTATCAAAACAACAAAGTATTTAACAAAGGCTTGTTTTGTAAAAATGATAAAAGAAGTAGAGGGACCAAAAGTGACAACTTACCAAAGTTGTGTCTGTTGGTATCAAACCAACAGCCACAAACTAATTTTCCCGCCCTTTTCAAAGGACAAAGTCACGGGTTTTCTTCCCTTTCTTTACCCTGTAAACTTTCAATTCCACCATGGATAAACCTTTCCCCCCTCCTCCACTATCATTCCCACCAGCCCTAAAGCTTGCAATGTTGGCAATCTACCATTCACCATGTTCTTTAACCGAATCAATGGTTTGGAGTAACTCAAAGAAGCACAAGCTCATCAATGGTAAAAAGACTGTTTTGACAGTCTCTTAACAGGAAGAAAACAACCTTTTGCAAGAGCTTAGGACTAGGAATTAGTATAAAAAAGAGCTATGTGAGCGAAGTTAGTATCTAGTTAATAGACATAGCTTATTTAGTTAATTAATTTTTAATTCAGTTAAATTTATGTTTGTTTCAGCTTATTTACAGCTTATTTAAAGTTCTTTGTACTATTTTCATCAATTAATGAAGTATTGAAGTTTTTGAGAATTTATACCCGTTTCAAGTTTTTACTGTTAAAGTGCTTAATTTACCTTCTTATGTATCAAAAAGCTCTTAAAACAGCTTATTGATAAGCTATGTTCACTTAACAAGTTAATAAGCTAAGAAAAATTTGGACTTACACTTGAAAAATTCACTCAAATTACCACAGCTTATTGAATTGGATGATAAGCCAAATTTGGATGGGCTTATGGACAATACCAGCTTATTTCCAATAAGCTGGAGCTTGTAGATTAAGCTTTTGACAGCTTATTTGCCCTTGTTTAGAGCAAAGGGCCTTGTAAGTTCTCTTTTTCCATTTTTAAGTCATTTTTAGCATTAGCTTATTTTCAGCTTATTTTTGCTTATTTTTCTTTTGGGTATGCTTATTTATGCTTATTATAGCTTATTAGTGCTTAAAATATAGGTCTTGTAGTTTTAAATTTGATTATGCAAGTTTTTCCAATTTTTAGCCTAATTTAGCCTTGTTACTGTGATTTTCATTTTCAGCTTATTTCAGTGCTTAATTCTTGTTGATTTTTGCTTATTTATGCATTTTGAGCTTATTTGGCTTACTGTTTGCAAGTTTCATGGCTTAATTCACTTTTAATAAGTTTTAAAAATCCATTTTAAGAAATATAAAGGGGTGTTTGGCATAAGCCTTAAAACGGGTCAAAAATGGTGTGGTATGGGTTGGTATCAATGGTGTAACTTTGGCCTAAGTCATTAAACCTTTTTAACCTGTTTCTCCAAAGGTTTTTTAGTCAAAACCTGTTTTTAAGTTTTTACAAGTGATTGTTAAAACTGTAAGTTTTTTTTAGGAGATACAAGAGCTTATTTCATAAGCTCTTGTATACTTGAGTTGGGGTTTAAAAAGAGTGTCATTTGAGTGTAAAAACAAGCTGCCAAAAGAATTTTAAGTCATTTGACTTTTTGAGTCAAAACGGCCATAGACTTAAGTGTCATTTTTATAAAAGCAAAAAGCCCTTTTTCAAGGGCTAAAATCAGCAACTTTAAATGATTTTTGGAAGCTTAAAATTTGTGCACAAGTTCAATTCTTAGTGTTCTAAATCTGTTTTAACTTATCTTTTAATTTTGAGCTTATTTGACAGCTTAAAATAAGCTGTCAATTAAGCCCTTGTTGTGGCATTAGTTTTGCCCTGGTGCTAAGGGGCCAACTTTAAGCCCTAGCACAAGTGAGCATTTCTCAAGCTTCTTTAAGGGTTTATTCTTCTTCCAAAATGCTTTCAAGGTGATCTAACTAGCTTTTTGGCCATCTTTCCAATGGCATAAGATAAGCTTTGAAATCTCATCTTCAAGCTTATTTTAAGCATGAGAAGCTATTTTAAGGCGGGGCTGCAGTTTTAGCCTTTTTACCCATTTTGCTTATTTGTTGTTTTTCAGCTTATTTGTCTTTCAATTTAGCTTATTTGTGTTTAGTTAAGCTTATTAGTCATGTTTAAGCCTGTTTTAACTTTTCTTAGCTTATTTTAAGCTTATTTGAGCTTAACTGCTCATTTGGCCAAAAACCTTAAGTTTTTGGCCAATAGGCTTTTAAGCTATTTTCAGCTTATTTAGTTGCCCTTTTTGCTTGCATTTTACTTAATTGTGCTTATTAAGGTAAGTTTTAGCTTATTTTGAGCTTTTTAAAGCTTAATTTTCAAATCTGTCAAAAAAAGTGCCATGGTGCTAAGGGGTCGTTTTTAGGCATTCTGTCCTAGCTTATTAGGGGGCCTCAGCCCTAGCTTTTGGCTTTTCTAAAAAGCAATACGCTCTTTGGATAAGTCCCCTTTGTTTCAGACGTTCAGAGCTTATTTGTTGCTTTTTTAAGCCTAAATTGTGTCTGGCTCTAAATACTCTAGCTGTACTAACTCTTAAGTTAGTAATGCTCATCGAGGGTAATTAAGCAATTTTTGGCTTATTGGGATTACTTCCCCATCTGCTTATTTTGGTTCTTAGCACTTCATAATATCTGTGTGCTAAGTGGTGTGAGCTCATTTCCCACTTTGCTTGCTTATTTGGAGTTAACAGTTAAAGAGATTAAGCTATTTTTAAGTTTTAAGCTTAGCTAAGTCTCTGTCTAGTTTAAGCCCTTTTTAAGCTTATTTAGTTGTAGACTTTAGCTCTTTAGTGCTATTTTAAGATAGGTTAGTTACTTCTTTCAGCTTATTAGTTCAAGTTTTAGCTTATTAGTTCAAAAAGTTCACCAAGACTTAGCCATTTAGCCTTAAAAGCTCAAAAAGTCCCAAGTGGTTTAATATTTAACCACTTTTTGCACTTATAAGCTATAAGCTGTTCCAGCTTATTTCGAGCTTATTTATAAGCTAATTTTTGGGTTTCTTATTTTTCGTAGGTTAGTATTAGTGTAAAGTATTTTAGGAAAAATTTTCAGAATTTTTAGAAATAGTTTAGTATTTTTTATAATTTAATTTAGTTAAAAGTTTTAAAAATTCATAAAAAATACAAAAATTATCAAAAAAATATTTTTCTTTATTAGAAAATTTTATTTAGTCATATATTTCGTAGCAAAAATATAAAAAACGAGTCAAGACAAAAACCGTACCCGAACCCGTTCTTTAAAAATCAAAAGATTGAAAAATAATCTTTTTAAAAATCAAAAGATTGAAAAATTAACTCTACGAAAGTTTTTATATTTTTCCTACGAAATATATGACTAAAGAAAATTTTCTAAAAAAGAAAAATATTTTTAGTCATATATTTCGTAGGAAAAATATAAAAACTTTCGTAGAGTTAATTTTTCAATCTTTTGATTTTTAAAGAACGGGT
>BQNB010006145.1:0-71029 GCA_026074375.1 Tanacetum coccineum | reverse complement strand
TGCATCAGCTGTGAGAGGTAGAGCATCATCGCATATGTACAAAAACTATTCATCTTGTGATTTATTGAATCAACTCAAAAACAATTACTCATAACAAATAAGATACAGCGTCAAGAATCAAAATTAACCCCAAAATCTACCAATAGATCCAATAGTGATTTAATACAGCAAGGCAACAATTCACAAAAAAATAAACCAAAATCATTATAACAAAAATACCAAATTCATTTCATTCCAAAACACAACATAAAATCTACACATTCGATACCAAATCTAAACAGCTAAACCAACATAATCAAACAACTAACTAGCAAACACCAACAACCAACGATAACAAACGAGCAGGCTCAACCACCAAATCCGTACAAAGTCCTTCCTTGTCTCTTAAGCGCATAAACAACATCCATAGCAGTAACAGTCTTCCTTCTAGCATGCTCAGTATACGTCACAGCATCTCTAATCACATTCTCCAAAAATATCTTGAGAACACCTCTCGTCTCTTCATAAATCAACCCACTTATCCTCTTCACACCTCCTCGTCTCGCCAACCGCCTTATCGCAGGCTTTGTAATCCCCTGGATGTTGTCCCTAAGCACCTTCCTATGGCGCTTCGCCCCGCCTTTGCCTAGTCCTTTTCCTCCCTTTCCACGGCCCGACATCGTTGAACAAATTGAGTTTTTTAAATGTTTTTGGGTTTGAATGATTTGGTTTGTGAAAATGTTTTGGGGTTATATAAAGAGGGGTTTTGGATTTTGGCGGGATGAGATGTGATTTGAAAATTTGAGTGGACGGTGGAGATTGTGATCCTTGTGATGTGGTTTAGGTGATTTTGAGCCGTTGATTGATTTTGATCAATGGTTATGGATTAGTTTGATGAGTAGTTCGGATAGATGACGTGGAATGTTAGTTCAGGTTTTAATCTTGTAAAATTGGACGTTGTCCAAACTCGACACATAAACTTTTTTTATCAAGTGTATACACTTGTAATTTATACTGCTCCGTATTAATCAATAAATTTGATACTCGTATATTTTTATTATTTATCTATTTAAATGTATTGGACTTTTACCCGTGCTAATAAACACAATCTGATAAATCAAAAGTTTGAGATTAAATAAGCGCTAAAAAAATATGGCGATTTTACATTTGAATTGTTATTCTGAGTATATTAGATGTGCTTATACTTTTCTATATACCTATCGCACATGGTCAAATCAAGAAAATATGATCAAGTTAAGACGAAAATAACATTACGTAACAACCCACATTTTCGAGTCATTTTACGCCAATAAATATTCAACTATTTATTTTAAACTTTTACGCATTTACTTTTAATTTCAACCGTTTAGTTAAATCGCGTAAACTAAAAATCAACATTCAACGTAAACCGACATCAAACAAATAAAAATTTACGTCAAACAACTGTTATATAATTTTACGGAGATAATTTATAATTTTTCATATTTTTCTAGATATTTTTCTAGATATTTTCCTAGATATTTTTCTAAAAATTTTCCTAGATATTTTTTTAGATATTTTCTTAAATATCTTCTAGATATTTATCCTATAAATACTACACATTCACTAGACTTTTCACTTCATTCATTCATATACCAAAAACACCAAAATCTCTCTTTCTCTCCTTCATTTCCCACGGCACAAAACACCACCATAGGATCTTCATTTCCTTCCATTTCTTTTGATAATTCTAGCATACAATGGTGTTCAGGGTATAATATAAGGTGTTTCAAGTGGTTTTGCAAGTTAGGGTTTCATTTAAAGCAAGGGTTTATCAAGATCAAGTTAGGGTTTTCATAATCAAGGTTTGGGGTTTTCATAAGGATTTTGGGTTTAGAATCAAAATCTAGGGTTTCTAGTTTATCACATACTTGTTGCATTCTGGATCATTCGTAACGTTTCATTTTATTAATTTTCTATGATCAATACATTTCACTTGAGGCGAGTTTATAGCCCCTCTTTCTCTTGTTTTACATTTGCTTTACAAATCTCGGGGGAGAATACATGCTCGTTACAACTTGTTTACGTATATCTTTTACAATCTTACTTGATTGCATACTTGATCTCGTAACTCATTTATATACTCGGATACATGAACGTTTATAAACTCATTTACATGATTGATTACAAACTTGTTTACATAAACGTTTACAAACTCATTACATGATTGCTTACAAACTCATTTTCATATCTCACGGTGAGATACAATACTTGTTTTTACTTATGGATGCAACAACTTTACTTTTACTCGAATGATTACGGATTAGCTTAGGTTGCATGAACTGTTAATTACTCGGAGGGTAAGCGCGAATGTTATAAAATTGATCTATTCTGGATTGACAATCCCCGTTCGGGTGATTAGCTATCACTGGAGACGAACGTTATACCATGTCGGAGCACAACTGGATTGGTATCTACAGGGCCAATAACCACATACATACGAACAATTAATGTGCCTTGAATAAAGTGGCATACATATAAGTCTACGCATCAGTTTCATGAACTTAGAGTAGTCGTAATCACTCATTTGGCACTACATACTTGAAACATTTCGTGATATTTTTAATTATCATGCATACTTGGAATAATTATGGTGCAACTTCCATACATAAAATTTTATGACTATTATAAGGGTTGAAATGGTCATACACACTTTGTAAATCTTTGGTTCAACATTTATACTTAAACAAACCAATGAACTCACCAACTTTATGTTGACACTTTTAAGCATGTATTTCTCAGGTGAATTAGATGTTTGGCTTATCTGATGTGCATTGGAGTCCAGACTTTACAAGATTGCATTCATGGATTTCTACAAACAAATCTCGTTGTATTATTTCAGTCTTACATTATTGATGCATACTTTGGGACAAATGTTACAACAATTCATATTTTAAGAAAATCAACGAGATTACTTTTCAAATGACTCCTTTAGATGTCGTTCTCTCATATCTTGTATTGTTGTATTATGAAGTAACGCTCCCGAACACTATTCTGTTGTGACCCATTTTGAGGGTGTTACATATTGGTATCAAAGCCAAGGTTATAGAGAAATAGGTTGCATATTTTACCTAGACTATAACCGTTTTCAAAAACATTGCATCACATCATACTTTTTCATGTGCATAATGATTTTTCTCAAGACATTGTGAATGACACGATGGTCTTTAAAACTTTTCATGAATTTACGTAATATTGTTTACATAACATTGAAACATATCATAGTCCGCCAATTTCATTAGTTACCTTACCATTCAACTCTGAGTTTGAACACCCGCCTCATATTGTTGAAACACCTACGTCATCTTGTGACCGTCTTACCTAGTGAAACCTAAGTTGGAATTTTCTTTCTTAGACTCTATTTTCTTTAAGGAATTCACGTTATACTTCCTTTTACATGATTCGTTGTACTATGTGGATGATTTTAAATTACCTATCAAACTCATGTGTTATGAAAACTTCGTCAATTTTACTTTAACTCTCTAATCATTTATGCAAGTCATTCCTTAAACTATTATAGCCCTTCAAATATTTTTACAACGACTTTATGAACTATTTCACTATCACATGATAAAATGTTTTACAAATTATTGATAATTATCTGGCTATCGTCAAATGAACCAACATTTCATAAACTATTCTACAATTGCTTTATAAACCATTTCTACTATCATCTTACATAATACTTTGCAATCATCTCAAAAACCACGTTACTAGCACCTTATGAATCATCTTGTTCGTGCTTTATGAAACTATTTTACATCACATAAATTATTTACTATCACCTCATGAGCTATTTAGTTATTGTCTTGTAAACCATCTTACGATTTTCTCGCAAACATTTTATTGTCATCCTCTAAACAACCTTACATCCATATTGTGAATCATTTTTTCATGTTATAAAACTTTTTGATACTTTCTTATACATAACACTATTTTGACGAAAATGAGCATTTCATTGTTAGTCCTCAAATACACATGGCCTGATCACCTATGTATATTTCAGGAAGAACCATGCCATGCTGAGAGTAGTTACTTTGAAACTTTTGTCAAAATCAAATCTCTACATACATCTCCGAAATGCAAAAATTTTGTGTCTATATTCATAAGACGTGTTTGTCACAGGAAACTGAACTAGTAACCATAGCAACTAGGTAGACCTTTATGCTACCTTACTATAGGAAGTCGACATATTAGAATTTGGTATAAACAATGAGTTAAAAACATTAAGATAACAAAGTTGATTAGCGCATATTAGAAGGATTAAGATAAGTATCCGCACCTCTTCACCAACACCACTCTAGAAGGCAACTTAGCATGAATTTTGGGACGAAATTCTTTTAACACGGGGAGACTCTAACAACCCACATTTTCGAGTCATTTTACGCCAATAAATATTCAACTATTTATTTTAAACTTTTACACGTTTACTTTTAATTTCAACCGTTTAGTTAAATCGCGTAAACTAAAAATCAACATTCAACGTAAACCGACGTCAAACAAATAAAAGTTTACGTCAAACAACTTTTATATAATTCTACGGAGATAATTTATAACTTTTCATATTTTTATAGATATTTTTCTAGATATTTTCTTAGATATTTTCCTAGATATTTTCCTAGATATTTTTCTAAATATTTTCCTAGATATTTTCTTAAATATTTTCTAGATATTTATCGTATAAATACTACACATTCACTAGACTTTTAACTTCATTCATTCATATACCAAAAACACCAAAATCTCTCTTTCTCTCCTTCATTTCCCACGGCACAAAACACCACAATAGGATCTTCATTTCCTTCAATTTCTTTGATAATTCTAGCATACAATGGTGTTCAGGGTATAATCTAAGGTGTTCCAAGTGGTTTTGCAAGTTAGGGTTCCATTTAAAGCAAGGGTTTATCAAGATCAAGTTAGGGTTTTCATAATCAAGGTTTGGGGTTTTCATAAGGATTTTGGGTTGAGAATCAAAATCTAGGGTTTCTAGTTCATCACATACTTGTTGCGTTCCGGATCATTCGTGACGTTTCATTTTATTGATTTTCTATAATCAATACATTTCACTTGAGGTGAGTTTATAGCCCATCTTTCACTAGTTTTACATTTGCTTTACAAATCTTGAGGGAGAATACATGCTCGTTACAACTTGTTTACATATATCTTTTACAATCTCTTTTACATACTTGATTGCATACTTGATCTCGTAACTCATTTATATACTCGGATACATGAACGTTTACAAACTCATTACATGATTTCTTACAAACTCATTTTCATATCTCACGGTGAGATACAATACTTGTTTTACTTATGGACGCAACAACTTTACTTTTACTCGAATGATTACGGATTAACTTAGGTTGCATGAACTGTTAATTACTCGGAGGGTAAGCGCAAAGGTTATAAAATAGATTTATTCAGGATTGACAATCCCCTTTCGGGTGATTAGCTATCACTGGAGACGAACGTTATACCATGTCGGAGCACAACTGGATTGGTATCTACAGGGCCAACAACCACATACATACGAACAATTACTGTGCCTTGAATAAAGTGGCATACATATAAGTCTACGCAGCAGTTTCATGAACTTAGAGTAGTCGTAATCACTCATTTGGCACTACATACTTGAAACATTTCGTGATATTTTTAATTATCATGCATACTTTGAACAATTATGGTCCAACTTCCATACGTATAATTTTGTGACTATTATAAGGGTTGAAATGGTCATACACACTTTGCAAATCTTTGGTTCAACATTTATACTTAAACAAACCTATGAACTCACCAACTTTATGTTGACACTTTTAAGCATGTATTTCTCAGGTG
Source organism: Tanacetum coccineum (assembly GCA_026074375.1). Classification (NCBI taxonomy): domain Eukaryota; kingdom Viridiplantae; phylum Streptophyta; class Magnoliopsida; order Asterales; family Asteraceae; genus Tanacetum; species Tanacetum coccineum. Next base: position 65,176 of record BQNB010006145.1, on the reverse strand, counting down.
AATTAGATGCTTGGCTTATCTGGTGTGCATTGGAGTCCAAACTTTACAAGATTACATTCATGGATTTCTACAAACAAATCTCGTTGTATTATCTTAGTCTTACATTATTGATGCATACTTTGGGACAAATGTTACAACAATTCATATTTAAGAAAATCAATGAGATTATTTTTCAAACGACTCATTTAGAGGTCGTTCTCTCATATCTTATGATGTTGTATTATGAAGTAACGCTCCCGGACACTATTCCGTTGCGACCCATTTTGGGGGTGTTACACATAGCTTAGTAAATCACGGTAGTTGATTTTTAGTCGTCCTTACTAAGGTTATGTGCACAGTGTTTCTTGGAAGACTTTCTAGCCGTTTCACCCTTTTTGTGTTACCAACTATTTTTTTCCTTTTACTATCTTGAGGTGTTAGATTAAAAGACAACCTAAGTTATGAATATATAGGTTGAAATCGCCATCTCTTCGTAAGAGTGATTATTCTAATAATCAAATCTAGAGCAGATGAGAAGTTACCGAGAGAACTACTTATTGAGATAAGTGTGAGAGTGAATGCATGTCCCTATCTTTAATCAATTGATTAGCTAAATCTAATACTTTTATCACCTTTAAACGCACATCCAAATACCCTTTTAGATTTATAATGATATACGTAGGCGCACCCCCTTTTAAAAGAGTGTAATTAGTTTGTTCAGTTGGTGGACCCGAAGCTGCAAGGTCATATCTCAGTAAGGTCTGCGCACCATGTGATTGTTGTAACTGCAATGTGCCTCTAGTTACAAGCTAGTTTTTGTCCCTTGATTGACAATATAATGCTTAACTCAAGTATTTGGTTTCTCAAGCCGAAATGTCTGATAATATTTCATAAGCTAGGGTCATGATGCCAAAAGTCTTTTTACCTATACTCGATAGGATATATGGATCAGTTATGGTTTCTTGCACCCCATATTCACATGGGTCACACAACTCAACCTGGTTGTTTTGTTTATATTATATAAACAGAGCCCTTAAAAAAAGTTACAACATGTAACATGTGAATTAAGAGTATTACTTCTATATACCAATCAGGGAGGGCGTTAGTGACATAACAGTCATTAAACAAAAATAATAATAAATAAATGGATGAACAGTAATTACGCTTTACATGAACAGTAAAAGCTACGATACTAACGGTTGCGTTAGTGCAAATATTACGATATATAAACTAAACAAGCCATTTGATTTTAATAATGACAAACAAGTAGCTTGTAATACATAACGTAAAATGCGCAAGTTACTTGTGACCACAACTCATCAATGCATACCACATTAAAACCTCTCGAAGTCTCGAGTCCACTCATGCTTCAACAAAAGGTACATATATGTTTGTTATGTTGCATTTTGATCAACCCATTTAACAAACCATTGAGAATGATTAAAATACGTTTTAAAGTCACCAAGTATTTACAAGGTCAATCATTCTTTTTTAAACCTCGTTTTGCATTTCATACAAAGTGTAACTCCCCCAAAAATAGGTCGTAGCGGAATATGTTTCTAGGAGCGTTACTTCATAATACCATTGCTCAAGTCATGAGAGAACGACCTCTAACTGTGTCGTTTGAAGGGAAATCTTGAATTATTTAGACTCCAATGCACATCATATAAGCCAAGCATCTAATTCACCTGAGAAAATATGCTTAAAAGTTGTCAACAGAAAGTTGGGGAGTTATAGGTTTGTGTTAAGTTTAAATGTTGAACCACAGTTTTGTTAAAGTATGCATGACCATTAAATCCTCAAACAGTCACCAATAGTAATGTTTGATGTTGTAAATCAAAGAGTTATAAAGTATGCATGACCATTTAAATCCCCAAATAGTCACCAAAACGTATGTATAGTTAGACCATCATTGTTCAAAGTATGTATTGCCACTTTATTCAAGGCAACGTAAATATTCATGTGTGTATAATACAATGATTGCGATTACTCTAAGTTCTTGAAACTGCTGCGTAGACTCATATATATGCCACTTTATTCAAGGCACGGTAATTATTCAAGTTCATTTAAATGTTGTGCTCCAACATGCTATAACGTTCGTTGGCTCGATAATGTTGGGATCTCAGATTTGATGATTACAAAATTACATATGCATAAATGAAGAAAGATGAAACAACAAGGACTTAATGTGATAAATTAAGTTTAGGACTTCCTTGTAAGCTAGGTTATTCTTTGTAAACCCTCTATATAAAGGGTCATAGGCGTCTGGTTTATAGCATCCATTATAGTTAGATCTCTCCAATGAGAGTCTAATAGTTAGTTAGTTTAGCCCCAAAGATCATTTGATCTTGGGGCAGTAGATTAATAATAGTAAAACCTTGTTTGATAACTTATTGTTCGTTATTATTCCGCAGCGTATATAAGTTATCTGTAAAACTAATCCTAGATGGGCTAAACGATTCTCAACATGGGGTATCATAGCCTCGTGGCTCTTGATATCTAGGATCTATCAAGGTTTTATACAAGGTTTTCATGTATTGTTTTCTGATTTTTAAAGTGGCGTATTTGGTGATTTTAGGGGTTTTAGCAAACCCCCAATTCCTTTTATAGTAGCAGTTGAAACAAAGAGTTTAGAAGGCTGTTTTTAAGGTCTGATTGGGGACAAGGGTTTCATTGTTGGGATCTGACATCATGGTAAAAAGGCAGCAAGTTACATCTCGGCAGGGTATTGGCTTCAGTTTTATATAACATGTATAGAATTGAAGTACAAGTCTAAACAGGTTATCTTGTATTCTGGTCGTGATGTCAAGATCATTAATGTTGTTGTGCTCACTTATTCAATTCTTGGAGAGAAAAACCATTAGCAGGTATGACGATGAATGAAGATGGATATAGGTGTGTTAGTACTATTAGGATTAACAGTAGTTACTGTTATTAGGGTTCTTCATCCATCATGATGTTTTCTTTGTTGTAATTTGAGACAAGAGAAGGTGTGAAATGCAGCAGCTTATACAGGTTATTATTTTATGGATGATTCATGGTTGAATGTGTATTAAATATGGCTGCGTGGATTATGTAAAGCTGTTTTGAATATTATGCGTGAATTTTGGAATGGGATATCCGTTTATGTGAAAACCCTATTTCTTAAGGATTATATTTTTCCCATATTTAACTTCCGCGTAAAATGGTGAAGTTATTTATATTGCTATTTATGTTGCTGGTTGGACGTGCACATAATGACAAAATTTTAAGTTATGAGTTGGTTCGTAGTAGTGGTTTATTAGTTAATGTTGCCTATATCGGTTACTACTGCTAGGCGTAAAGACTTAGTACTGCCGGTTGTTTATTTGTACTGCTCAACGAATACAAATTAATACTGCTGCTATTGAACAAAGAAGCAAATGAAGGTACTGTTTATCTCTGATTGGGCCTCAAGACATGCGGGCTTCAAGGAGATTACAACTGCTATCAGTTTGTTAATACTGCTTGAAGGTATTTGTACTGCTTGCTTTATCAGATATCGGATAGTTCACGTTTTTGGATCTTGGACAGAACTATTGTTCACAATAGTTTATTCTTATTGATTTTATGGCTCGTTTTGGATTTATTAAAGAGGTGATTATGAAGACAAATGAATATTTCTTATTTGATGTTGTAGTTGAGTTTCACATATGCATGTTCTTATTATATCTTAAACGGCTTACAATATTTGAAGATAACTTGTTCGTGCTTATATGATGTTGACAAAGACTTGCAAAATCTAGGAATGTGTGATTTTTCTTATGATGCTCAATGCTTACATTCGCTATCACTTAAAGGAGTTATGTTATTGTGCTCAGTGTCTCATTTTATAGGATAAATGAGGATTTTGTCAAGAGGTTGCGGTCTACTTATACTTTTCCCTGTAGTATGAGTTCGACGTCGCGTGGATAGTGCAAGACATAAGACACAAGTTTGGAAGAGCCTACTTCTTCATCAAATTTGTTATACTTAGTTTTCTTCAGCAGTTATCACTACTTAGAGCCTTCAGAGTTCAGAGATTTTGCTCAGAGTCATTTTTTGTATTATGCTTCATGGAGGGCACTTTGAGTCATTGGAAGGGTGGATTAGTAGTTATGGTATATGGTTTGTAGCTGTTATGATCCAAGTTGCATATCTACAGAAGACCCCTATTATATGATTACAAAAAGGGGAAGAAGATTACTGTTTATCAATTTGCAGCTTATTATGTGTGGTGACATGTTCAAGAATATCTCAAGTCAAGGGAAGCTTTGAAGATTTTTTCATTCATGAAGATTGTTTTGTAATATCAAATAAGGGAAGATTGTTGGGATCTTAGATTTGATGATTACAAAACTACATATGCATAAACAAAGAAAGATGAAACAACAAGGACTTAATGTGAAAAATTAAGTTAGCTTCCTATGTAAGCTAGGTTTTCTTGTAAACCCTCTATATAAAGGGTCATAGGCATCTGGTTTAGTGCATCCATCATAGTTAGATCTCTCCAATGAGAGTCTAGACACACAACGGAAATGTGTGTCTATTACTTAGTTTATGTATTAGTTAGTTTAGCCCCAAGGATCATTTGATCTTGAGGTAGTAGATTAATAATAGTAAAACCTTGTTTGATAACTTATTGTTCTTTATTATCCCGCTACGTATATAAGTTATCTGTAAAACTAATCCTAGATGGGCTAAACGAACGATAATCAACACAGGAGTTCTTCGAGTTCCAATTTCACGACTAATTGTATAGACATAAGGTCATGAATCATGCGATGCCATAGGTATAACACCCTGTGTTTTCAAGTCATTGACGACGTCGATAAATGTACTATTTATTTTTAGTGTTGTACGCGTTTGCTTGTAATTTCATGAATTAAGTTTAAATCGCGTAAGCTAAAAATTAGCGTTCAATGTAAACGGGCATCAAACAATTAAATGTTTACATCAAACAAGGGTTAAGTAATTATTTTGAGGATAATTATTAACTTGTTCATTTTATTTTTATCGGATTAAACAGGTTATCTTGTATTCTGGTCGTGATGTCAAGATCATTAATGTTGTTGTGCTCACTTATTCAATTCTTGGAGAGAAAAACCATTAGCAGGTATGACGATGAATGAAGATGGATATAGGTGTGTTAGTACTATTAGGATTAATAGTAGTTACTGTTATTAGGGTTCTTCATCCATCATGATGTTTTCTTTGTTGTAATTTGAGACAAGAGAAGGTGTGAAATGAGCAGCTTTATACTGGTTATTATTTTATGGATGATTCATGGTTGAATGTGTATTAAATATGGCTGCGTGGATTATGTAAAGCTGTTTTGAATATTATGCGTGAATTTTGGAATGGGATATCCGTTTATGTGAAAACCCTATTTCTTAGGGATTATATTTTTCCCATATTTAACTTCCGCGTAAAATGGTGAAGTTATTTATATTGCTATTTATGTTGCTGGTTGGACGTGCACATAATGACAAAATTTTAAGTTATGAGTTGGTTCGTAGTAGTGGTTTATTAGTTAATGTTGCCTATATCGGTTACTACTGCTAGGCGTAAAGACTTAGTACTGCCGGTTGTTTATTTGTACTGCTCAACGAATACAAATTAATACTGCTGCTATTGAACAAAGAAGCAAATGAAGGTACTGTTTATCTCTGATTGGGCCTCAAGACATGCGGGCTTCAAGGAGATTACAACTGCTATCAGTTTGTTAATACTGCTTGAAGGTATTTGTACTGCTTGCTTTATCAGATATCGGATAGTTCACGTTTTTGGATCTTGGACAGAACTATTGTTCACAATAGTTTATTCTTATTGATTTTATGGCTCGTTTTGGATTTATTAAAGAGGTGATTATGAAGACAAATGAATATTGCTTATTTGATGTTGTAGTTGAGTTTCACATATGCATGTTCTTATTATATCTTAAACGGCTTACAATATTTGAAGATAACTTGTTCGTGCTTATATGATGTTGACAAAGACTTGCAAAATCTAGGAATGTGTGATTTTTCTTATGATTCTCAATGCTTACATTCGCTATCACTTAAAGGAGTTATGTTATTGTGCTCAGTGTCTCATTTTATAGGATAAATGAGGATTTTGTCAAGAGGTTGCGGTCTACTTATACTTTTCCCTGTAGTATGAGTTCGACGTCGCGTGGATAGTGCAAGACATAAGACGTAAAAATCCTTTGAAAATGTGATCGTTGAAAGTGGTTATAGTCTAGGTAAAATGCAACCTAGTTCTCTATAACCTTGGCTCTGATTACCAATCTGTAACACCCCCAAAAATGGGTCGCAGCGGAATATGTTTCCGGGAGCGTTACTTCATAATACCATTGCTCAAGTCATGAGAGAACGACCTCTAACTGTGTCGTTTGAAAGGAAATCTTGAATTATTTAGACTCTAATGCACATCACATAAGCCAAGCATCTAATTCACCTGAGAAAAACATGCTTAAAAGTGTCAACATAAAGTTGGTGAGTTCATAGGTTTGTTTAAGTATAAATGTTGAACCACAGTTTTGTAAAGTATGCATGACCATTTAAATCCCCAAATAGTCACCCAAAACGTATGTATGAGTGTTGTAAATCAAAGAGTTATAAAGTATGCATGACCATTTAAATCCCCAAATAGTCACCAAAACGTATGTATGAGTGCTGTAAATCAAAGAGTTGTAAAGTATGCATGACCATTTAAATCCCCAAATAGTCACCAAAACGTATGTATAGTTAGACCATCATTGTTCAAAGTATGTATTGCCACTTTATTCAAGGCAACGTAAATATTCATGTGTGTATAATACAATGATTACGATTACTCTAAGTTCTTGAAACTGCTGCGTAGACTCATATATATGCCACTTTATTCAAGGCACGGTAATTGTTCAAGTTCAGTTAAATGTTGTGCTCCGACATGCTATAACGTTCGTTGGCTCGGTAGTTTCGACACCAGTGATAGCTAATCACCCGAACGGGGCTGTCACACCCGAATAGATCTATTTCATAACATTCGCGCTCACCCTCCAGGTAATTCACAGTTCAATCCGCTTAAGCTAATCCGTAATCATTTAGGTAAAAGTAAAGTAATGTCCTTGTTTTCAAAAATGAAGTGAAACAAGCAATGTATTTCGTCCCAAAATAAGTAATTGAGTATGCAGACCAGTTTGTAAAATGAATTGTAAATGCACACGTAATAAATTCAAATCAATCACGTAAATGAATTTGGTAACAAGCATGTCCTCACCCCAAAAGTTGTAACGTATATGTAAAACAAGTAAAACGTGGGGCTATAAACTCACCTTGAGTGAATGAACTATCAATGTAAATCACAGAAAATGCGTCACGTAAACGCCCGAATGCAACCTAATTAATTATAGGCCGTATGAGCACTAAGCATTTTGAATAATTAATACCGTATACAATTCTATATAGCTATATCACCATCTAATTGTGTTTATGAAATCATATTTAAATCGCATTTGATAAATAATGTGTTTGTACTCGTATAATCGAATAAATAATTCCATTGTCTTTGTAAAATAATATTTATAAAGTTTAAGACATGTATAAATATTATATAAATGATTCTATAACGTTTCGCAAAAGTTTATAAAAAAAACGAACCAACACTATTCACGTCAGAAAATAGTGCACAAGTATAAATAGTGCGTACCATTCTCGTTTTAAGCCCGTTTGGTATGTTTCTTACGTCCACGCTTTCATATTAAGATGATGTATCAAAATATGACATTTTTGTATTTCATGTCCTTTGGTGAACAGTACTTTTTACTATTCATGGCTTTTATAAAATTATTTTTATAAACTTAGTTATCGTAAACTCGTAAACGTCGTGTCTTTTTCGTTATAGCTTCGTTTTTAGTGATTCTTTTGAACACGTATTCGTAATTAAAAGTTCTATCATATTAATGATGTTTTCAAAATATATAAATCTGATGTGAACAGTAACGTTTATAAAATTATTTTTACAAAAGTATTTATTATCGAAAACTTGCGTAATTCATAACTCCTTCGTTATTGATCTAAAAATTACGATTCTTTATGTTTGTGAATCCTAAAATTATGTACTATCTTAGAAAAATAACCATTTGTATATATCAAAAGTGAACCTTTTTTTTATAAAATGTCTTTTATAAACGCGTTTATTATCGCGTAACTTGAAATTAGCGTATCTCCTTCGTTATAAATTGGTTTTTTGAGTTCTTTATATGCCTACGATCCTTGTAACATGTAGTATTCTATAAAAATATAAAATAATTACTTTATTTTTGAGTTTTGATCAGACCACTTTGGTCATTTTGCTAAAATTATGTTTAAACCTTGATTTTATAACTTTTAGTTTAGTACACTTGTTACAAGTCCATTGCAACCTTTAATATCACATATCTTACATCCTTAGGGTCTCTAGTCCATGATTAGTCCAACTATTATCCAAAAATCACAAGAACATCAAGCTTACATACTCATTTGTTCATGAACATTTCTAAGTAACTTTTTATACCTTTTACTTATATATTCTTTATATAACTTAACCAACACTCATATAGTGTATATACTTCTTTATAACATGATCCATAACATCCATATATCATATGACAAAGTTTACCAAAACCATAAACAAGAATAATTTTTTTTATATCTCATTATGTTCCTTAGATGATGATTAACTATATAACCATTATATACCCATAAAATCATAAATGTAAAGAGGTTAAGGTTTTTAGTTAAAATTTATATGAAGTAAGATGATGAAAAAAATGATCTAAACCCTTGTTTAGCTACTTAACCCAAGCTTACAACACTTGAAACCCCTAATTCCAAGCAAAACCCTAATCTTGAACCTTTTTGCTTTAACACTTTTAAACCGCAAACCAAACCTTCTAAACACCTTAGGATATCTTAGATATGATGTAGGAATACTTGAATGTGTGGTAAATAAAATTTTATGGATTGTATATGGTTCTTGTGGTTTGGCCGTGGGTTTGGAAAGGGCAAAAGAGAGTGTATGTGTTGTTTTTACCTTAAGAAATGAGTGTGTATGTGTTCTCTTACTAGCACTTGCCTTATATACTTCAAAGACTAGTCAAGACTTCTATTAGAAGTGGTCTAGGTTCAAAGAGACAATGGGAGGGAATTAAGGAAGTCTTTGGTCAATTTCTAGTCATGTACTCCTAAAGTTTAATGAGAAGAGTTTGTACAAGACTTTGTAAGGTTTTTGTGAGCTCAATGTCCCTTTGGGACTATACAACAACCGAAATTTGAGGGGGGGGGGAGGGCTAGGAAAGTCTTTGATATTTTGTGGCATAATACTTGCATTACTTGAACACTTGTAGTTGTAGTTTAAATATAAAGGTAAATACTTGTAACATTTAGTATTTAGTTGGTTCCCTTTATGTACAAATCAGCTACTAAGAGTAACATAGGTGATTTTTTATAAAACTTTGAGCATTGGGCATAAAAATGGGTATTTGTTGAAGCGTAGATAAGTTTTGTTGGTTCCGGGTATGCCTAAACGTATTTTATCGCGAAACGTAAACACTTTAGGTAACCAATAAAAATAAAATGTGCAAATTTAATAATTATCCCCTAAATAATTATGTAAGACTTGCTTGATATAAACATTTAATTGTTTGATGCCCGTTTACATTGAACGATAATTTTTAGCTTACGCGATTTAACTTAACAATTTCAATTTAAAAGCAAACGCGTACAATACTAAAAATAAATAGTAAATTTATTGACGACGTACAATGATCCTAAAACACAGGGTGTTATAATTTTTAAGTTAAAATATTAATTTGATGATGGAAATGCTGATTAGAAAGGAATTAGAGTTAATGCTGGTAATTCAAAGTTAATGCTGCAAGGCATAAACTTACTGTTGCTAGAAAAAGTTAATGCTGCTAGGCATAACTTACTACTGCTAGTTATAAGTTAATGCTGCCAGACTTAATCTACTGCTGAGTTACTTACTACTGCTAGTTGAAAGTTAATACTGTTAGGCATAACTTACAACTGCTGATGAACATTAATGTTGTTGAGGGTATTTTCATAAATACTTCAATTAAGGGTTTCAATCACTCATTCAATCGATTTTAATCTTTCATATACTCTCTAATCATAAACCCTAACTTAATTTCATTATTCTTCATCAAAACCCAACACAATGTCGGATCAAAAGTTTGCTGATACTCACAATTTAGTTGCGTTTTTTGAGAAACCCACTGAAAGTGAAGGGTTCGAGGAGATAGTTGATTTTCTGAATGCAAACCCTATCAAGCATGCTTTAACCGTCAATCCTACAATCTATTGTTCATGTATTAAATAGTTCTAGGATAATGTCAAAGCAAAAACGGTTAATAGGGAGTACAATTGCAAGCCCTAGTGGATAAGAAGAAGGTGATTATCACTGAATCCACAATAAGGAGAGATCTTCAACTGGAAGATGCTAATGGTGTTGATTGTCTGCCAAATGCTGCAATTTTTGAACAGCTTACACTCATGAGGTATGAAAAACTTTCTCAGAAGCTTACATTTTACAAGGCATTCTTTTCTCCTCAATGGAAGTTTTTAATTCATATAATTTTGCAATGCCTAAGTGCTAAGACTACTGCATGGAACGAATTTAGTAGCACTATGGCCTCTACAATAATTTGCTTAGCCACAAACCAAAAATTTAACTTTTCCAAGTATATCCTTGATAATATGGTGAAGAATATGGATAATATGGTAAAATTCTAGATATATCCAAGATTCGTATAAGTATTTGTGAATACACAAGTTGGGGATATGTCACATCATAAAAGGATTTATGTTACCCCCTTTCATACTAAGAAGATATTTAGGAACATGAAGAGGGAAGGGAAAGGTTTTTCTAGAAGAGTTACCTCTTTATTTCAAACTATGATGGTTCAAGCTCATGAAGAAATGGGTGAAGGTTCAAAAATACCAATTGATCCCCATCACACACATACCATTACTCAACCATCATCATCCCAACCTCAGAGGAAGAAACAATCTAGGAGAAAACAGAGAAAAGTCACTGAGATTCCTCAATCCAATGGTCCTACAGAGCATATAGCAGATGAGGTTGCCTATGAGGAAAATGTACCTACACAGTCTAATGACCCACCTCTCTCAAGAGTTAACACACTTAGAAGTAGGGAGGAGAGACAGTCACTTAAGGAATTGATAGACCTTTGTACAAAACTGTCTGATAGATTTCTTGACTTAGAAACAACAAAGATTGCTCAAGCAAAGGAGATTGCTAGTTTGAAGAAGAGAGTCAAGAAGCTGGAAAGGAAAAGGAAGTCAAAAACTCCAAGGATGAAAACATTATTCAAGATTGGTAGATCTGCACAAGTTATTTCCTCTAAAGATGAAGGTTTGGGTGATCAGGAGGATGCATCCAAATAGGGGAGGAAAATAGCTGATATTGATGCTGATGTAAAGGTTACATTGATTGATGAGACTCAGGAAAGGAATGATGATAACCTAATGTTTGATACAAGTGTTTTAGATGAGCAGGAAGTTGAGGTTGAAAGGGTAGTTAGTACTGCTGAAGTTACTACTAAAAGTGCTACAACAACAACTGTTGATGAATTGACCCTGGCTCAGACTTTAATAGATATCAAAGTTGCAAAACCCAAAGTTAGAGGGGTTATGATTCAAGAGCCAAGCGAACTTACAACAAAAACTACAACAACAACACCAGCTGCATCAAAACCTTCACAGGATAAAAGCAAGGCAAAAATGATTGAGTCTGAAGAATCTTTGAAGATGAAGCCAAAAGACCAAGTCCTCTTTGATGAACAAGAAGCTATAAGGCTACAAGCTTAATTTGATGAGGAAAAGAGGATTGCAAGAGAAAAGGAAGAAGCCAATGCTGCCTTAATTGCACAATGGAATGATATTCAGGATAAGGTGGAAACTGACCAGCTAAGCATATTCCACCTCTAATATGGCTGTTATGAGACTTGACTAATCGAGAGCAGAGACTCAGGACGGCTGTCCTTTCCAAACTATAGACTAACGGACCATATATATTTCCTCGAAAGCTATCTAGGCGTAAAGTTGTCGAATTTTGGAGTTTGAGGGCGCGAAAAGGGATAGCTATAGTGAGACAAGGAAGCCTCCGCACAAATCCCCTGCCTTTTAAAGTTCCAGAGAGAAAGAGTTGAGAAGTGATTTGGTCGTTGCAGATTGGAGATGAGAGTGTTGGAGGCATGAAGACTGATCTCTCGCGAATTGAGTCTTTAGAGAATGCTAGCAATGTGAGAGAACAAGAGAGGTTGAGACTCTCTAATTAAGGAAAAAAGCCTCTAATAAAAGGTCTTCACTAGAATGTGTAGAGCCCCAAAAGGAGGAGGACATCGTCACTTTACAGTAAGCGAACAGAATTAAAGGAGGAAGTAACACCTCAACTTTACCATAAAGTCAACAGTGACGACCACGGGGAGAGCGGTGATAATGGTGGAGTAGATATAGCGAGAAGTCTGGCAACCTCTGCATCGGACCATACTGGTGTAGGTACTGGAGCTGGAATAGAAATCCTAGCTGTCACACGATATGCAGGGTGTGGTGGTGGTGTGGCCGCAGACTCATCAGTCTCGAATGGCTCTGTCTCCTCCGCAGATGGGGCCTGATCAGCAGCTAGTAAAGCAACAACTACAGAGTCGGCAGGAGCTGGGTGCTCCTCCTCCTCCTCATCATCGACCTCAATATCAACTACAGAGTCGGCAGATGGGGCCTGATCAGCAGCTAGTAAAGCAACAACTACAGAGTCGGCAGGAGCTGGGTCCTCCTCCTCCTCATCATCATCGGCCTCAATATCAACCTCCTAATCCTCATCATCTTCTGATGACTCATCCTCGTCATCACAGTCATCTCCTCCGTCGGCAGGATAATCGACAAGATTCTCCTCAGGGTCCTCGTCGACATCCTCCTATGGGTCCGCCTCAGGATCGGACTCCGGAACATAATCTGGTGACTGAGCAGTGGGTGAGGCAGCAGTAGGCAGTGGCTGCTCCTCAGCCAAAAACATCTCGTCCTCCTATGGCATATACTCAGGATATACCGGCTCTGGGACAAAATCTGGTAGGGGTGGTGACTATGGCTCCTCGGGGCCAGGTATGTAGTCCGGTGATGGTACAACTCCTGGTGATCCTATATCTGACAACTCCTCAAATGTACTAGACATCTCTGTGTATGTGACCCCTGATTCATCTGAATCTGACATGACTGAATCTGAAAATCCAAAATAGCTTATATTAGTATTTAATATAAGACTCTTATAGTAATATACATTTATATCATAACATGTATATCAATCAAGAATGCATCTAGTCCAACCAACTAATGCAACAACTAGTGTATGCATGAATGTATGCACGTATGTATGTCCCGTATAAACCCCTTTGTGTGTATGCAATGTTTGAAAATGGTTATAGTCCAGCAAAAACATTTGACCTGGTTCTCTATAACCTTGGCTCTTGATACCAATCTGTAACACCCCCAAATTGGGTCGCAGCGGAATAAGGGTCCGGGGCGTGTTACTTCATAGATCAATAACACAAGATATATATAGAACGACCAAAAAGTCGTTTAAAACCGATACATTGGATTTAACAAAGTATTTATTGCATAAGCCTGAAGCTTCACTTGTTCAAAATACAAAGATTTCTAGCCCATAACAGATATACAAAATGTAATGCGACAAAACTATACAGTAATAACAAAATGTAATGCGACAAAAACTTTTAAAGCTTGATAACCCAATCAAACCACCAATGAATCCCTGCACCTTGTGCTTACTGATCCCCTGAAAAAACATTGCTTTAAAAAAACATCAACAATAATGTTGGTGAATTCATAGGTTTGTAAATTGTATATTGTAGGACCACAAGATTTCCTAAATGTATGATAATCAAACAGAATGCAGACATCATATAAATGATACGATGCCCTAAAGCTCATGATACTAAGCTCGACATAAATGAAATACCATATAAATGGCCTACATTTCCAATGAATGATGTTTCTAGACCCGCAACATCCTATGTTCCGACATGGTATTACTTTCTATTGCCCAGTGATTAGCAATCACCCGAACGGGGTTGTCAAACCCAATAGATCTATTCATACATTCGCGCTCACAATCCAGTAACTGACAGTTCATGATAATGGGCTCAACTAGGGTTATCGCAACTTAGGCAACACGTAATCATAATATGAAACTTAACCACTTGTGTCCAGTTGTAAAACATTGCATGTTTCTCACCCCAAAAACTTTGTAAAACAAAAGCATGTAAAACGTGGGGCTATGAACTCACCTTGAGTGAGCGAATAACAAGTATGTCACAGATAATGCGCCACGCAAATCGTCAGATGCAACCTATTTAAATTAAGGTCGTATAAGTACCATGTATTTTGATTAACCAATATCATATATTCCTTTATAGCTCATCATACTATCGTTCGGGCTATCATAATTAAGAGGTCATGTAGTGAACGTATGAGGAGTTAGGACACTTTAAATCGTAAATCCAACAACTCGTCGATACGCCACCCCGAAGAGGCCTCATTATGAAACTCCCTAGTAATATAGCACTTTGCTTAACTAATACCACATATAGGTCTATATAGTTCAATCACCATCTAATTGTTTTGGTAAAATTGTGTTAAATAAGTAAAAACGTTTTTAATTACCGTTTTAGTAAACTGGCGTAACTTTCGCGTTTTAAGTCCGATTTTGACGTTTCTTATGCCCACGACGAACTTACATCGTATTAGGCGAGTTATTCATATTTGACATTTTCAGATTTTTTGACCCTCTGATGAAACAATACTTTTTACTGTTCACATGAATGAACAGACCAGTTATAAAGTTATTTTTATAGTTTAATTATCGTAAAACCCGTAAATGTCGTATTTTATTCGTTATAGCTCCATTTTTAGCGATTCTTTCGAGCACCTTCTCGTAATTGAAAGTTATACTTATTTAGGAGCTGATGTGTCGTTGTGTGGTGTATATTTTATTGATTCAAGTTTTAAATTTATATTTTGTCGACTAAACCAAAAACAACACTTTAACGGGTAGTGTACCCGATCGGTAGTAGTTTCGTGGTAAGTAGAGTGTCGAACACTTGAAGCGAGGTTAAATCTATTAATTTAATTAATATCTTGGTTATCTAATCTATGTTAATTCTATTCTATTATAAACCTATGTCAGTCCTAATTCTAATTCTAACAGGAAAAAAGGGAGTTTTCAGCCTGAGAGACTAGCATGGTAACAATTCAAGGCACTTTAACCTATGCAAGCAAATAACCAAAAGATAAAAGAGCGGTCAAGCCAAATATAAGAAAACAATATTAACCATTATTAATCCGATTAGAAAGTTAGTTTGTTTATTCAGTGCAATGACTTCTTCTCTCGAGGCGGTATATATCATTCTTAAGACTTAGGCGTTACATCATCCTAAGACCTAGACACATTAATTCTGTCACAATTAAAGCATCTGCATAAAGCATCTTTATTTGCTAATTATAATCTATCTTAGGGATTAAAGCAATGGTGACCTTGTTAAACCCTAGCTCATGGAGACTTTACCCACTTACCGCTTAATGGCGATTTATACACCAGTAGTCCACTTGTCCAACTATCCAATGGAATCAGAATGTTATTTGTTGAATTATCTAGGTTCACCTTCTACTCAACACGATCAATAAACTATTGGCAATATCTAATTAACTAGTTCAGCCTGAAGCGTATCCTAGACACAGATTTAGAAGGACAATATTTGTGATCCTATGATTCTAGATATATAAATTACTATATGGAGAGCTATCCTAGACTCTAGATTTACTTGGTCCGTATCACTAGATCTAGTTGAATGATAGGTCACATACAAAAGCGCGTAAACAAGTATAAATTGATAAACATAAATAAGCATTCAACGATAAATCAAGAAATTGAGATAAACAAATACCAAACATTCAGATCTTCATAATAATGGCTAATACCTAAAGGTATTAGCCTTCAAACGTTGAATTTCTAAAGATATTTTGAAGATTACTATTCTGAAGACCAATACGCCGTATCCATCAAGGAAGATACGGCGTATCCGTGCCAGTACTCACCAAAGACCACAAAGGAATAAAGCTCAATACGCCGTATCCAGAGAAGACCAATACGCCGTATTGGAAATATGGAATGAATATAATATTTTGGAAGATATCAAGCGTGGTCCCTACTCTAAGAAATCCGCAATAAGCTGTATCCAATCCATGGATACGCCATATCGAACCGACTTCTAGACCTTATTAATTGAAAACTCAAAAATGATTTTTAAGTGTGATAAATCATATTCTCGATACCTAAACCATAAAAGTTGATTTTTAGAGGAGAAAAAGAGCAGAAGAGGTCGAGCAACGCTATCAATTCCATAGGAGACAACGTGTAATTCCATATACTTTAGTAATCGTTCAGTTTTTGGTATCATTCGTTAACTCGGTTAGTTTACCTTGTTTGAAATAACTATACAAAATGGGTTAATAACATGGGATAAATGATGCTATAAAATAGACGTTATTTAATGTCATCACCCACATGCTCGTACTGCAAAGAAAATGGAGGAAATTAACAACTTTTAAAAAGAGCCGGACGAAAACCTCTATCAAGCTTGGGAACGATTTAAAGAGCTCTTGATGAAGTGTCCTCAACACTATTAAATAGAGATGCATGAGGTAGCCTTGTTCTATATTGGATTGTATGTTCAAACTCGACAAATTCTTGATTCAAGAGGTGCCATACCATCAAAGACTTCTGCTGATGCAAAAAACAGCCATCCAAGAAACGGCTGAATACTCTCAAAAATGGCACAATGGAACATTAAGAGTCAGAAGTACTAAAACTTCTGATGGATTAGCAGCAATACAAGCACAACTGAACAACCTTGGAAGAGAAATCAAAAAGGTAAATGAAAAAGTTTATGCTGCTCAAGTAGGATGTGAACAATGCAAAGGACCCCATTACACCAAAGATTGCCCACTCAAAGAAGAAGGAAAAACTCTAGAAGAAGCTTACTACACGTAATTTGGTGGACCTTTTCAAGGAGGGGGATATAGAGCAACAACTATAGGTTACTATCAAAGGAACAACGCAAATCCTTCGTACCAAGAATAAAGGCAATCAATGGAAGATACCTTGAGCAAATTTATGGGAGAATTGGCAAAAAGACACGAGGAAAACTCCAATTTGATCAAAGAGATCCGAGTTTTAATAGATGCTGCCATAAGGAACCAAGGAGCATCAATTAAAACTTTAGAAATTCAAATCGGCCAAATAAGCAAGGTACTATAGGAAAGAGGATTTGGAAACCTATCTAGATCTACTGAAGGTAACTCGGGAGATCAAGTCAAGTCGATTTCAACTACCATTGAAGCTAATTCATACCCGATACGCCCTATTGGATCCTCCCAATACGTAGTATCCACTGGACAGAACCATACACTGATGTACGAGACAAGACAAATGACGATTCTGTTTCCAAGTCGTTTGAATGGTTACTACTGTAAAGAAAAGAAGGGGTCATATAGACCATAATTCTCGAAAGCTGACTCTAAAGCTTCACATATCTATAATTCCATACCCAAAAAGAAAACTTGTTCAATACGCCGTATCTAGAGAAGACCAATATGCCGTATTGGAAATATAGTATGTGAAGATTCTGGAAGATATCAAACGTGGTCCCTACTCTAAAAAACCCCAATACGTCGTATCCAATCCCTTGGATACGCCGTAGCGAACCGACTTCCAAACAATATAAATAGAAAACTCAAAAATGAGTTTTAAGTGTGCTAAATCATATTCTCGATACCTAAACCATAAAAGTTGATTTTCAAAGGAGAAAAAGAGCAGAAGAGGTCGAGCAACGTTATCGATTCCATAGGAGACAACGTGTAATTCCATATACTTTAGTAATCGTTTAGTTTTTGGTATCAATTGTTAACTCGGTTAGTTTACCTTGGCTAAATAATTGCTCTTGTATTTATTATGATGTTTGAAGGCTAATACCTTCAGGTATTATCCATTATTATGAAGATCTAAATGTTTGGTATTGTTTAACTCGATTTCTTGATTTATCGTTGTATGCTTGTTTATGTTTATCAATATACTTGGTTACGTGCTTTTGTATGCGACCTATCATTCAACTAGATCTAGTGATACGAACCAAGTAATCTAGAGTCTGGGATAGCTCTCCGTATAGTGATTTATACATCTAGACCAATAGGATCACAAATAACGACCTACCTTTGCCATTAGATCAGTGAGCTTAGTTGGACCGGCAGGTGACCCTTGGGATCAACGAGTACGTTCTTAATTAAATGTTAAAGATTTGGTTAGTGGACTACTAGTGTATAAATTGCCATTAAGCAGTAAGTTGGTAAAGTCTCTATGAGCTAGGGTTTAACAAGATCACCATTGCTTTAATTCCTAAGATAGATTATAATCAGCTAATAAGGATGCTTTATGCGGATGCTTTAATTGTGACAGAATTAATGTGTCTAGGTCTTAGGAAGAAGTCCTGCCGAAGTCTTAAGAATGATATGTGTAACACCCCCATTTTGATAAATATAGCAGCGAAAGCTAATCTGGGGTATTACTTCATGAATCACAGGCACAATCATAGAAAATGACTCAAAAGAGACGTTTTTAAAAGATACGTTATCATTCATTTAAAATAAGAGTTTTACAAAGGCAGGTCCCAAAATCTAAAAACATAAAGTTTGAATGATAATAGTTTAGCCATCTTCAAGTCTATGCCACTCCATGAAATAAGTTGCTCAATTACCTGAGATAAACATGCTAAAAAGTCAACAACCAAATTTAAAAATACTGAAGAGTATCAAACCTACATTTACAAGTAATATACAGGATGACTCAATCAACCTTCTAACAGTCACCCTGTATCCTTGCAACATTCTCCATACATTACTTCTTATGTCTGGTTCAAACATAACTTTCAAATCTCCCCACAACACTCTTTCAAATTCATTTTTAGGCCTTGTATCACCATACTTTGCCTTTACTATCCTCCAAAGAGCTTCCAAGTCTTCTTTGTCTATTCCTTGTAGCATCCTTATCATTGAAGAGTATCTCTTAGAACTTCCATCTGCTCTTATCAACTGATAATGTACCATCATACCCTCTTTATGAAGCTTGTAATCAATAATCACTGGTAATTTGGAAGCAAGTGGTATAGCATCAATTGCTATATCTTTATCCTTTTTAATCACCAAAAGCTTATTTAGCTTAGCTTCATCAACTTTATCTGACTCTTTTTCTTTTTCTACTTTCTGTTTCTTTGAGGATTCCTGCTGTTGTTCTTTCCCTGCTCTTTTCCTTCCAAGTATATTCTTTCTGCTGCCTTTAGCTGTTTTTCCTCTCTACCTTCTTACATTCTTTCTTTGGCTTTCCTGTATACCTTAGAACTGTAGACACAAAGGTATTTCTTCGTCATTTTCTTATGCAAACTACTTTTGAATTTCGATCAAAACTCGTTCCTTTTAGTGTTTGTAGTTTATCCACCCAAGGTGCTTAAAGATAAGTAAGACATTTGAGTTCTCTTTTGTGCCTTGGTAGGTGGTCTATTTTCTCTTTTTCTTGTGCTCTGAGTAAGGAAAATATGCTTCTTCTTTTCTCATTTCAGTTCCATAAATAGTTTTGCTTTTTCCTCATCTGTCAACTCTTCTCTTTCCTTTGATTGGAGTCTCTCAGCCAGCAATCTATCAGCCTCCATCATAGCTTGTGTATCTTCCCATGACTCAATCAATGCTATGTTGACTTCTTTTTCTTGTTTTCTTGCTAGCTTTTGCTCTTCTAATAACTCAGCGTCCAACTTAGCTTGAATATCTCTTGCAATTTGTTCATCAAGAGCAATTTGATCTTTTCTTTTTAAAGGAACTTCAGGCTCAATCATAATACCTTTTCCTTTATCTTTAGAACTTGAAGGTTGTGTCTCTTGTGGAACTCTGAACTCACTTGATGCTATACCACTTGGTAGGGGGTCTGTTTCTCTTTTCTTATGCTCTGAGTGCAGCAAAATACTTTCTTCTTTTCTCCATCAATTCCATAAATAGTTTTGCTTTTTCCTCATCTATCAACTCCTCTCTTTCCTTTGATTGGAGTCTCTTAGCCAGCAATCTATTAGCCTCCATCATAGCTTGTGTATTTTCCCATGACTCAATCAATGCTATGTTAACTTCTTCTTCTTATTTCCCATGACTCAAGGTTGTGTCTCTTGTGGAACTCTGAACTCACTTGGCTCCTGTACTACTACCCCTCTATCCTTGGGTCTTGTAGTTGTTGTTGTTGTAGCAGCAGTAGTAACAACTTTAGGCTTAGCTGCTTTAATCTGTATAAGTGTCTGAGCCAAAGTGATTTCCTCAATAGTTGTAGGAACATCACTACCTTCAACACTAGCAGCAGTAACTGCTTCACCAGCAGTACTTTTATCTTCAGGCTTAGTACTCTGTTCACCTTTCCCATCAACTTTAGCTTCCACAGGCATCTCATCATCCTCCAAAACTCCAGTATCAAACATCAAGTCATCATCATGTCTCTCTTGAGTTTCATCAACTAAAGTAACATCAACATCAGCATCAATATCTTTAATACTCCTCCCCTGTTTGGATGCATCTTTAGGAGCACGTAAACTCTCCTGGTCTTTAGAGGACTCAACTCTCCTAGACATACCAACTTTCCTGAGTCTCTTCAAACCTGTAGGTCTTGACATTTTCCTCCTTTCCAACATTTGGATCCTTTTCTTCAAAGCAACAATCTCCTTAGCTTGAGCATTCTTTGCTTTTTGTAAATCAAGAACATGTGTTTGTAATTTGGTACATAAAACCATCAAATCAGTTAGTTGCATGCTATCCTCACCACTAGGTTGTGGATCATTAGAAATGTTGTACACTATCTCATGCTCTGCCAATCATTGAGATCCTTTGCCTCTGTATCTGGCCTTCTTAGATGGTTGTTTCTTCTTGGGTTGGGAAGATGAAGATGGTTGATCAATAATGGGTATTTGAGTGGATTCAGTTAGATGATCTGAATCCTCACCCACTTCTTCAGTAGCTTGAACCATCATAGTATCAAATAAGGGTGTTATTCTCCCAGAGAAATCCTTTCCAGCTCTCTTCATATTGGCAAAAACTTTCTTTGTGTGAAAGGGATTAACAAAAATCTTCTTGTGAGTTGACATATTACCCAGTTGTTGATTAATGAAAACTTGGAGAAAACGTGGATACATCAAGAATTTGTCTTCCTCCAAATTTTTCTTTTAAAAATGGTTTTTTTGGGTATTTTTACGCCATGCGCATCAATGATGTACTTTTAGACAGATTAAACTTCTGATTTAGTTGCCAAACATTTGATCAAAGAAGCCATTATAACTCTGGAACCTTATTCCATGCAGTGGATTTAGGCCTTTAAGCACCGAGTAATTGTATAAATGACATACTTCCACTTGGAGAGAAAAAGGTTTATAAAAGTAAGCTTTTGAGACGACTTTTCATACCCCATACGTGCCAGTTCTTCAAAGATAGTAGCAGTTGGAAGATAATCAGTACCTTCTGTATCATCCTAGTGAGGATCTCTCCTAATGCTTGACTCCGTAACAATAGCCATCTTCTTATCAACTAGGGCTTGTAACTGTCGCACTCCGTTAACTGTATGTACCTTGGCAGTTGCCCAAAATTGTTCAATACAAGATGTATAGATAACCGAATAGACTATAAAAGAATATGGAATACATAAAAAAACTTTGCTTTCAGGAAATCAATATCTCTGCAAACCCATCAATTCTTTGGGTTTTTTCTAAGAAAGCGACAACATGTGAGTTTCAGAAACGTGGGCTATTAGGGCTTGACCGTAATGGTTGATTTGATGATTAAAGATGAAAATTGAATTAGGGTTTATGGTTAGAGAGCGTTTGAATAAGTGAAATCGAATAAAGAAGTAAATGAAACCCTTAATCAAAGTATTTATAGAATCACCCTCAACAGCAAAAACGTGAATTGGCAGCATTAACATACGCTTAGCAGCAGAAACAAATATGGGCAGTACTAATTTAAGCCTAACAACATTAACTTAAGCTTAGCAGCATTAAGTTGAAACTGAGCAGCATTAAGAAGAATACACCAGTAATCATTCAATTTTCATTCCAATAAGCAACTTTCATCATCATTTTGATTCTAAAAACTCTCTTTTGTTTTTATGCTCACATTATCTCTTAATTTCTATAGATTTTGGCTCACATAATCACTTCATTCGATTTTTTTATGCCAACTTCTCTCTTTCTATTTTTAAGCTCACAAAATCTCTTATTTCTTTTGGCTTTTCCAAGACACTCTTTCTATTTATTAGACTTTGTGTAAAAATCCATTTATTCCAATAAGTTTTCCATACTCCTCCTCCCTACTTATAAGTGTGGAAACCTCTTGAGAGAGGTGATCAAAGGATTGTTTAGATGTAATCTCAACCTAGTTTGAGCATTCAAATACCCCAATTTGGTATCTGTGGCACGGGGTCACTACCTGAACCAATTCCCTAAGGAGTTGATTCATTAAGTGTTTCCATGGATTGGGTCTTATTTGATGTTACCACTGTCCTGCTCTGCTTCTTAGCTAGAAGCAGTAGTGGCAGCCCTTTCCATTCTGTCACCCAACTCCTTATGGACAGCCTCATCACCAACCTTTGTCAGGGGGACCACTAGACTGAGGTATCTTGGTGTCCCGACCTCTTTTGATATGCCTAGACGTGTTTTGATTACTTTTGAACATACTTATAATATAACACATCTTTTTATCCATGCTTTTTGGTTGTATGAATAAGGAACCTCCCCTTAAATAATTCTTCAAGAGATAAGAATTTGAAACAATTGCAACTTTGGTGCCCATGTCATCTTAACAGCATTAATATTTTCCTGGCAGTAGTAATATTCTGCCTAACAATATTAACAGCAGTCGAACAACATTAACTCTGTCCTCAATAATTATACAACAACATGCCTCTATTCATCACAAGCACACTAGAAAAGACTAGATAGACATGTGGGAATTCATGAGGATCCATATTTATGCATAACCCATGAATAAAAGTTAAACACTGTAAACCAAGATCATTAACTTTCTTCTCAAACATTACTTCAAATGTGAAGCATTCAACATCAGGTATTCAACATGCTTTACTTGCAGATGTTAGTTCATAGCCAAGTATACAAAATCCAAAGCATTATCTTCTTGAGAGCATTAACCATGACTAACAGTTTTAACAAACAGTCTTAAGTATAACTAGCAGTTTTAATTATACTTAGCAGTACGAATTGAGAAGACTAACAGTATTAATCCTTTACAAAACTTTTACAAAAACATAAAGAGATATATACATTTAAGGATTAAGCATTCCAATACTTGAGACCAAGTACTCAAACCTTCCAGCATCAAAACCTTTTGTAAGAAGATCTGCAACATTATAATCAGTATATATTTTAACCATTTGTATTAACCTTTTAGCATTGCAATCTCTTATAAAATGATGCCTAATCTCTATATGTTTTGTTTTAGAATGTTGAACAGGATTTTCAATAATGCAAATAGTACTATTATTATCAATATTAATGACAATATTCATGAAATTGTACCCATAATCCAGCAATTGGTTTTGAATCCAGAGTACTTGTCCATAGCAACTGGCAGCAGCCACATATTCAACTTCAGTTGTAGAGGTGGCAACCACAGTTTGCTTCTTACACTGCCAAGATATCAACTTGTTTCCCAAAAACTAGCAACCTCTAGTTGTAGACTTCCTATCTTGAGTTGCTTCAGCATAGTCACTATCAGTATAAGAAACTAGTTCAAATGGAGAATCCCTAGAATACCAAAGACCTAATTTGGGTTTGCCTTTTAGATATCTAAAGATCCTTTTACAGCAAGGATGGTAAACTTTGGTTAAACTTGATATCGGCCACATCTGCACGATACTGCAAACATAATATCTGGCCTGAATGATGTAAGATACATCAATGATCTAATCATTGGCCTGTATAAATGGACATCAACATCATCACCGACTGAATCCTTGATCAGAGTTTTTTCAGTATCCATGGGTGTGCTAGCTGTCCTGACATCTTGAAAACCAAACTTCTTTAATATGTCAGTCACATATTTATCATGGCTAATAAAAATTCCATCTTCTTTCCGCTTCACTTGTAAACCTAAGAAGAAGGTGAGTTCTCCCATAGAACTCATCTGAAATTTGTCATGCATCAGTTTCTCAAATTCAAGGCAAAACTCCTTTGTAGAGCCAAAAATAATATCATCCACATAGACCTGTACAAGAAAAATATCCCTCTTTTGCTTCTTGGTAAATGGGGTAAGTGGGGTGGGGGGTGGGGGGGGGGGGGGGGGGGTGGGAAAAATGGGGGGGAGAAAAAGGTCATCTATCTTCCTCTATGAAACCTATTGTCCAATAAGTACTTGGCCAAGGTCTCATACCAAGCTCTTGGAGCTTGATGTAACCCATACAGTGCTTTCATCACCTTGTAAACCTTGTTAGGATAGTCAGGATCTTCAAACCCTGGAGGCTAACACACATATACCTCCTCTTCAAACTGGCCATAAAGAAAATCACTTTTAACATCCATTTGGTACACCATGAATCCCATAAAGGAAGCATAAGCTAAGATGGAAACTTGTACATAGAGCTAGATAAGTGATATCCAAAAGTAAAAGTGATTTGGAGGGAAAGAAACCCTAATTTGAATGTTGTGCTTGATTGGGTGATATCTTGAGTTTAAATGGCTTGCACCTTGATTCAGGAGGGAAAACATATTTGAAAATATGCTAAGTGTACTTGTACATATGTCTTATAGGCTTCTATATATTACCTTAGTATAAATATTCATAGATACGGTATTGGTGATTGCGTGAGCTCGTTTACTTTGGTTATGTAAACAATGTTACATAATGGAATAAAAATAAAGCGAAAATTTACTCTAAAAAAGATAGTACTTAATATAATAAGTAGATATTACTTTGATGAAAATACTGGAAAATTACAGGTTGTTATAATATGCCACCTCGAGAGAAGAAATCATTAAACTTAATAAATAAACAAATGTTCTAATCAGATTAATAATGGTTAATACAGTTTTCTTATATTTGGCTCGACCGCTCTTTGATCTTCTGTTTATTTGCTTTTGTGGGTAAAAGTGTCTTGAATTGATTGTAGTCACCAACCAAACCCGTGCAAGTCTCTTAGGCTGAAACCCCCTTTTACCTGTTAGAATTAGGATTAGAACTAACATAGGTTTAGCATAGGTTTTACTTAGATTATAATTAACTTAGTTTAGATAAACCAAAATATAAATAATTTGATATATTTAACCTCGCTTCAAGTGTTCGACACCTTACTTACCACGAATCTACCACCGACCGGGTACACTTCCGTTAAAGTGTTGTTTTTGGTTAAGTCGACAAAATATAAATTTAAAACTTGAATCTTAAAAATAAACACCACACAACGACACGATCAAGGTCGTATACTTGTAACGTATTTAAAATAAATACAACAATGTATATTATCAAGTTATATCACCACCTAAGAGTTTTGTTTAGTTTATAAGTGTTGAAACAATATTTACATTATGTTCGTTATTAAATGTCTATGTAAATGTAAAATATTATCCTTGTCCGATAAATAATTATCATCGATAATGCTTGATTTAATATTATTATTATTTTTGTAACGGTACCTTATATAGTTTAAATCAATTTATAAAATAATATTTATAAAGTTAATAGCATGTATAAATATTTTATAAGTAATACTACTTTATTTTGTAAGGTTTTTATAGTCTAAACAGACCCGAAAACACTTAAAATCCCTATTTTAAATTTCCAACAGCTTGTGTATTTTTAATAATATGTGCAGAAAATTTTATATAAAAGTTTTGTAGTTTCCAAGTTAATTTACTCATTTTTAACACATATCTAGACCTTGAAACACGCGGGCCTAATGCAAAACATCATTCCCAACAACTTTGTAGATTTATACTTAAGCCGAATCGAACCCGAAAGCCCTCAAAATACAGTTTTAAAATTGGATCAGACTCTTGCAGTTTTCTCACAGTTTTAAAAGCTGTCAAATAGTTTATATTTAACAGAAATCTTGTAAAAAACATATCTCTTTCGTTTTAACTTCGTTTTTCAAGTTCTTTATATGTACGGAATCGTCTTAAGACGTACTAACACATTTTTATGCTTATAAACTGTCTAGAAAATAGTGCCAAAACAGAATGTATAAACTGTCCAAAATAATTATATAAATGCATTTATTTTATGATTTTTGCCATGTTTTATTTATTACAAGTCCACTTAGATTTAACAATGCAACATATTTTGTATAATTATAGTCCACTAAATTATAATCCTCTAAATGACTTCTAATATGTTCATAAAAATATCAAGAATAAATATTATATTTATAAAACTATATAAATAAATTTGTAACAATTAATTATATAAATTAACCACACTTTTAAAATATCAAATAAAATGTGTTCTTGCATTCTAACATATTTTCAACACATTTTTACCATGAACATATATTTACATGATTATGCATAAACCTTGTTTTAAATGTAAACTTTGTAAAATATAACTAGATGGTGATTTAACTTTATAAACAAGATGTATATAAAAGTAAGTAATCAAAATGAAAGAGTAGAGTTTTTGTGTGAACCTTGAGTGAAAAATAAAGATGATGAACACACTAAATCTATGAAAACCCTAACTTATTTTGTATAACCCTTGCTTCCAAAACAAAACCCTTAACTTGCAAATCAACTTGATACACCTTAGATTAAAACCTTAATCAACCTTGTATACTTGTAATATTGTTGAAATGTAATCTATGGATTTTTGTTGGTGATGTTATTGAGCCATGAGCTAGGGAGAAACAAGAGAGGGATTTGTGAGTTTTTGTAAATGCTAAGTGTATATGAAAGACTTGAAATATGATCCTATTTATACACAAAATATCTAGGAATACCATCAACACAAAACCATAGTATAGGAGGGGGGGACGGTTTGGAGGTGACTAGGAATGGGGAGGGAGTGGTTTTGTAAGGGATTTGCATAGTGGTGTAAGAAGAGTTAGTAGGAATTTGTAAGAAAGGTTGCTTGTATATGTAATTAACACATGTTAGTTTCTAGAAGGAAATTTTGTATCATTTCTTTGTGTTGTATGCTTGTATCCAGCCTAGGTGTTGATATGTGTAGAAAATTTATAACTTTTAGGTAGTGGGTATAATTGTGGGTATTTGGTTGAGTGTAGATAGGTAGAATGGTTTACATGCATGCAAAAAGGTTTCAAAGTGTGAAACGTAAACGTTTTACGTAACGTATAAAAATAAAATATGAAAAGTATAAATTATTTTTATAAAAATAATATAACACTTGCTTGATGTAAATATTTATTTGTTTGATGTCGATTTACGTTAATTCTTGACTTTTGGTTTACGCGATTTAACTTAACGGTTGAAATTAAAAGTAAATGCGTAAAAGCTCAAAATAAATAATTGAGAGTTTATTAACGTAAAATGACTCGAAATTGCGAGTTGTTACAGTCTTCCCCTGTTAAAAGAGCTTTGTCCTAAAAGCTTAAGTCGTGGTAGTTGAAGAAGATGCGAGATTGGTGAAGAGATGTGGATACTTCTTTTTGAATTGATCTTTACGTTCCCATGTGAACTCAGGACCTCGTCTGGAGTTCCATCGAACCTTGATAATGGGGATACGGCTTTGCTTCAACCGCTTGACTTCACGATCCATGATCACCACGGGTTCTTCCATAAAGTGGAGCTTATCATCAATATGGATCTCATCTAACGGAATCACAAGTGATTCATCGGACAAGCACTTCTTCAAATTAGATACGTGAAGTGTGCTATGAACCCTGATTAATTGTTGAGTAAGTTCGAGTCTGTAAGCAACGGTTCCTACTTTTACTAACACATTGAAAGGTCTGATATACCTCAGTTCAACTTCCCCCGTTTGCCAATACGGATAACCCCTTTCCAAGGTGAAACCTTTAACATGACTTTATCACCGACTTGAAATTCTAAGGGCTTACGCCTCACATCGGCGTAACTTTTATGTCTATCACGAGCGGCTTGGATTCTACTTTTGATTTGGATGATTTTCTCGG
The DNA here is from genome assembly GCA_026074375.1 of Tanacetum coccineum. Taxonomy (NCBI): domain Eukaryota; kingdom Viridiplantae; phylum Streptophyta; class Magnoliopsida; order Asterales; family Asteraceae; genus Tanacetum; species Tanacetum coccineum. The sequence continues at coordinate 36,895 of BQNB010006145.1, read as the reverse complement.
TGGTCTCCTGAACAATTTCTAGGCTAGTGAGCTGAACATCTCTGACCTTGGCCTAGCAAACAGGTAATCGACACTTTCGATCATAGAGTGCCTCAAATGGTGCGGCTTTAATGCTAGTGTGATAACTATTGTTGTATGAGAACTCTACTAGCGGTAAGTGTCTATCCCAACTTTTAATACAAGTAATGTCTAAAAACGTTATTTATATTTTTAACCTCTCAACGTTTTGATAATAACAAAATATAAAAACGTTTACAATAAAATTAAACATTTACAAATTATTAATCGTAAAAATCTATTTCTAAGATTAGTAATCACTTAAGGTATGAACAAACAAATCATTAAGCATGATTAGTGATCAAGAAAATATTTTTCTTGTATCCATCACATTTTTACAAAAGAATTTGACAAAATTAATTATACAAAATATTTTCTAATTAAAAGAAAAGTTTTATTAAAAACATAAAATTTGAAATTCAAATTTTCCCCCCAAAATGGAAGGTTCCATACCAGATACAATCTTCCTCACAAAAAGACAAAAACAGGAGCGTAGTCTACTGGGCGTCCCCCTTATAGGCCTGGTGGCCCCCAAATATATCTGGGACTGCCGGGACCGCCCTTAGTGACCGTTGTGTTTTCCTGGCTATAAATACTGCTACATTCACTACAGAAAAACATACCTCTTAGCACGAAAATTTCAGATAACTTTCTCTCTATAAAATTTTCTTTCTCTCTTTAAATCTCTTGATCACTGACATTCTTAGATCTTGTTTCAAGTGATCTAATCTCTTCTTCTCATCTCTTTTTTCTCATTCAAGTGCAAGAGAAGAACATTTGTATTCTCCAAGAAATGAATTGTTATTTAGTGATCTCTCCTCTCTTATTCTAAGTACCAAATCTCTATTGTAATTATCTTGTGTATTTGTGTGATTCGGATAGTGTGTAAATCCGATAGTGTAGATCTTGTGATTGTGTAGTGAGTGGTAGATTGGTTCTAGCTAAGATTAGGACCCGACATTTAATTTAGTGTTGAAAAACAATGTAAGCGAATGTAAATGGTTTTCTCCGCCTAAAGGGAGCTTGTTGACATAGTGACATCTCGAGTAGGATACTCAGGGAGTGGAGTAAGGTGAAGAGGTGCTTCATAGCCGAACCACTATAAAATCTTGGCGTCTTGGTTTGATTGTTCCTTTTCTTACCTCTTCATATTATTGTCATTGTTATTTAGCTTTAGTTTAGTTTGTTATATTGTTTGTTCATACTGTGAATTGGTTAAACATACAACTCAAATTTAAATACTTTGAAAGCAAACTTTTAAAACAAACTTGTAAACTATTTAACCCCCCATTCTAGTTTCCACAATTGGTATCAGAAGCCAAGGTCACTCAAGATTTTTAAAATATACTGTATTTTAAAGCTTGGATCGATCTATAGATTCCGACAAATATCTAGAATGGCAATCTATGTAAAGACCACCACTTTTTGAAAGTGATAGTTTTATTTATTAGAAAAATATATTCGAGACATATGTTAAATCAAAAGATCTAGATCTTTGGCATGTTATTACCAACGACGATTTTCAACCTATTATACAAAATTCGGAAACCAAATTAGATGAGGTTATCCCTTTTGAAAAACAAAGCGATGATCTTAAAAAGATACTTACGAAAAATAACAAAGCTAAGATGGTTATTTATAATGCTTTGCCTAGAAAAGAGTATGAAAGAATTTTCATGTGTAACACGGAAAAAGAAATTTAGAAAACTTTGTTAATCACCCATTAAGGTAATAATCAAGTCAAAGATAATAAGATCGACATTTTGGTTCAACAATATGAACAATTCGTCATTTCCGTAGACAAATCTATAGATAATGCTTTTGCTAGATTTAACACTATTATTACTAGTCTAAAAGCTCTTAATGAAGGGTATTCTAGCAAGAATTATGTTAGGAAGTTTCTTAGGGCTTTACATCCTAAATGAAGAGAAAAGGTCACGGCGATTGAAGAGTCGAAATACTTAACGTCACTATCTCTTGATGAACTTATCGGGAACCTCAAAGTTCACGAAATGATCATAAAGAAAGATTCCGAAATAGTCAAAGCAAAAGTTGAAAGGAAATCTCTTGCTTTAAAGGCTAAGAAAGAATCTAGTGATGAAGAGTGTTTGACTTTCGGAAGTAAAGATGAAGAGTACCTCATGGCGGTAAGAGACTTTAAAAAGTTCTTTAAGAGAAGAGGTAAATTTGTGAGACAACCTCGGAATGACAAAAAGACGTTCCAAAGAGGCCGTGATGACAAGAACGGTAAAAGTGATAGAAAATGCTTTAGATACGGCGACCCGAATCATCTTATTGGAGAATGTCCAAAACCACCGAAAGACAAGAAACAAAGAGCTTTTGTCAGAGGCTCTTGGAGTGATAGCGGTGAAGAAGATAATGAGAAGGTCAAAAACGAAACGTGTCTCGTAGCTCAAGCATCAAGTGAGGTATGTTCCGAATCATCTTATTTTAGTGATGAAAACTCGTCAATAAATGATTTAGTATTAGATAACGAATATGATAAACTATGCAAAATGAGTTTAAAGATAATCACTAAAAACATAAGATTATAAGCCACTAGAAATAGTTTTGAAAAAGAACTTAGTTTTCTAAAAGAAAAAGTGTCTACACTAAAGAAAAACAAGGGAGTTGATCTCGAATGTGTAAAATGCCATATGCTTAAAATTGAAAATGAAAAGCTTAAAGAGGAAGCTCTTAAACTAACCAAGTTTGAAAAGAGCACACATTGCTTAAATGAAATGTTAAGTAATCAAAAACCCTCCAGTGATAAGTTAGGTTTAGGGTTTAATTCATTTGAAGCATCATCTAGTGGAACTAAAGAAATAAAATTTGTGAAGCTCATAAAAAGGCATCCTCTGATGGTGGTGGCCCCCTTAGTATGTCGGCGGCCCCCAAAGCAATTATGGGACCGCCACCAGCAACTATGCCTAGATCTGAGAAAAGTGTGTCTTTTCAAAAATCCATTTTTGGGTCCTAGACCAAAGCACATAATAGTAAACAATGTCAAAGTTCCCGTTGCTAGTGATAATGAAGTTAAACAATTTTATAAGCCATTGTCAAAACCCGGAGTTGGATTTTCGAAACCTAATTTTAGATAAAAAACTCCACCACCTAGAAGAGTCATCAATAATTATTAACGTCCTAAAACACCGCAACCAAAAAGAAATGTTGGTCGACAAAATCAACCTCGTGGCTTTCCTATAACTTGGAACAATTTCCGACGTCAAACTTACATGCCATAGGAAATGTGTCTTCCATTCCCACATCCCAACCAATTGTATCCAATGCAAGGGATTTTTAGCACTAAAAACTTTGGATCCATGATATATTGAGGACCAAATGTTTGAGGTGTTGCCTTATATAAATAGATATGCCTTGGAGTCGACTTGGAACCCGATGAGTGGATAAAGGATAACGGATTCTCCAAACACATGACGGGTAACCAAAAGCTCTTCTCAAGCTACAAGGCATACAACGGAGGTAATGTTATTTTTGGTAGCAATCTTCACGGTAACATCATTGGCAAATGTACGATTTTGAATGACTCTCTCAAATAGCTAATGTAGAACATGTAGATAACTTAAGATTTAACTTGTTAAGTATAGGAAAAATATGTGATAATAAGTGTAGAGTAACTTTCTCTGAACATGATAGTGAAATTAGTAAGGATGGTAAGGTCATAGGTAGAGGTATTAGGAAGAAAGGATTATATGTGATGAAATTAGGAAGTAATCCTAAAGACCAAATTTGTCTAGCAACGATTAATGAAAATTCCACGTTGTGGCATAGGAGATTAGGTCACGCAAATATGTGTCTCATTCAATCGTTAGCATTTAAGGAGTTAGTTAGAAACTTACCTAAGCTTAAGTTAAATCAACACTTCTATGATGCTTGTAAAATTGGAAAACAAGCCCACGCTAGTCATAAGGCTAAGAATTTAGTCTCAATGACTAGATGCTTAGAAATCCTTCACATGGATCTCTTCGGTCCATCCGCCATACGGAGTTATGGAGAAAACTGCTACACCTTAGTCATAGTAGATGACTACTCTAGGTATACTTGGACTAGATTTCTTATAGACAAAACCGAAGTGTTCGAACAATTCAAAATATTTAGTAAGAAAATTCAAAACCAATTAGGATGTACAATAGTGTCAATAAGAACCGACCACGATAGGGAATTTGATAATGAGGTGTAATTTGGAGAGTTTTGTAATGCCAATGGAATTACACATAACTTCTCAGCTCCACATACTCCTTAATCAAATGGCGTGGTTGAAAGGAAATTTAGGACACTTCAAGAAATGAGTAGGACTATGTTGAATGAGCAATCGTTACCACAAAAGTTTTGGTGTAACGCAGTAGACACTTCAACGTACATTCTCAATCGAATCATAATTAGAGCCATCTTAGGAAAAACACCTTAAGAACTCTTAAAAGGTAGGAAACCTACTCTAGATTACTTTAGAGTGTTTGGAAGCAAGTGCTTCATTTTAAACACTAAAGAGTACCTTACAAAGTTTGACCCAAAGTCATACGAAGGTATCTTTTTAGGTTACTCGCAAAATAGTAAAGCATATATCATCCTTAACAAACATACTAGGAAAGTCGAAGAATCACTCAACGTGACATTCGATGAAACTCCTCCACCCTCTAAGACATAACCCTTGGTGGATGATGACTTAGATGAAGAAGAAGCAATTAAGGTTACCGAAAAGAAAAACCTAGAAAATGACATTGAGGATGAAACTTTAAAGATTGACAAAATAGTCAATATTAAGGAATCTAGGAACCATCCATTAGAAAATGTCATAGGAAACCTTACCCAAAGAACCCTTAGATCACAAGCCCAAAACCAAAGTAACTTCTTTTATTTTATATCAACTATAGAACCTAAGAATGTGAATGAAGCCTTAGCGGATGAAAGTTTGATACTCACTATGCAAGAAGAATTAAATCAATTCATTGCTAACGACGTTTGGGAGTTAGTTTCACAACCTAGGAATATGACAATCATAGGAACTAAGTGGGTGTTTAGAAATAAGTTAGACGGGAATGGTATTGTTTCTCGAAATAAGGCTAGGTTAGTTGCTCAAGGCTATAGGTTGTGTTTAGCAACAAGCGTTTTGGAAAGTTTAGGAGCGACAAGCCACAAGCGGTAAACATTTTAGATGAAAAGCTTGTTTGGAAACACCTCAACAAGCATTGAATATTGTTTAACCGCTCCAATCTCAAATGCTTTTTGGAGAAGCATTTCAGAACTGCTCTAAGCAGTTTGTTATAAAATTACATTTATACCCTCAAATATAAATTTATAATTTCTTTAATTGGGTTATATGTCCTTTTTGTAATTTTATACTTTCTAATTACAGCTTACAACTACGCTACACCTTTTTTAAACAAACAGCTACTGCTTACTACTCTGCTCACTGCTCCTGCTTACTGCTCCTACTACTGCTTCTGCTTACTGCTACTGCTACGTGTTGCCAAACACACTTATAATCAACAAGAGGGCATCAATTATGATGAAACTTATGCCTCAGTTGCTAGACTTGATTCAATTAGGATAATATTAGCTTATGCTTGTCCTTTAGATTTTAAGCTATTCCAAATGGATGTAAAAAGTGCATTCCTGAACGGTTTCATCAATGAGGAGGTATACGTGGCACAACCTCTAGGATTCATTGACTTTGAAAAACCAGATCATGTTTATAAACTAAAAAAAGCTTTATAAGGTCTTAAACAAGCACCCAAAGCTTGGTATGATAGATTAAAAGCTTTTCTTATTAAATATGAATATAAAATAGGAATGGTAGATAACACTCTTTTTACTAAGAAGAAAAGTTCAAACGTCATCATCGTTCAAATATATGTCGACGACATTATATTCGGCTCAACTTGTCAAGACATATGTGATGAATTTGCCAAAATCATGCATGACGAGTTTGAGATGAGCATGATGGGTGAACTTAACTTCTTCCTTAGACTACAAATAAAACAAATGGAAGATGGCATTTTCTTTAATCAATCTAAATATATTAAAGAAATGCTTAAGAAAATTGTCTTAGAAGAATCTAAACCAATGAAAACCCCTATGTCCTCCGATACTAAACTCACGAAAGACGAAGTGTGTGATTTGGTAGATAGTACCAAGTATCGAGGCATGATAGGTAGTTTATTATACCTAATGGCAAGTAGGCCCGATATCATGTTTAGTGTCTGCCTTTGTGCCCACTTCCAAAAGGCTCCTAATACCTCTCACCTTGAAGCGGTTAAGCGTATCTTTCGATACATTAAAGGCACTACGCACTTAGGATTATGGTATCCTAAGGGGACCGGCATAGAAACAATAGTATATGCCAACTCTGATCATGTGGGAGATTATGTGGACCGAAAGAGCACTAGCAGTATTTGTATGTTCGTGGGATGTTGTTTGACATCTTGGTTCTCGAAGAAACAAACCGCTCTTGCTATATCCACTAACAAAGCCGAATACGTAAGCGCCGGAAAGGCATGTCAACAAGCACTATGGATGAAACAAGCTCTCATCGACTACGACATACGACTCGACAACGTTCCGATCATGTGCGACAACAAAGGCGCGATTAACCTTAGCAAAAACCCGGTGCAACATTCTCGTACTAAACACATCGAAATTCGTCACCACTTTCTTCGTGATAATGTCCAGAAAGGACATATCTCAATCGAAAAAGTGCCGACCATCGACAACATCACCGACATTCTTACGAAACCCCTTAAACGTGAATCGTTTAACTCTCTACGTCTTGGTTTAGGAATGACGGAACACATTCCATAAATCATATTAGTTCACTTCTCCTTCTTCTAGTCTCGATTCTATTCCGTGTTCCATTCCGTGTCGTGACAACTTAAATACTTCATCTGAAGTACTTTGAGCATTTTTAATTCGCGAAATGCAAATTAAAACGTCGCTCCTCTTTGTAAAAAAATTTGTCAAAAATAAATCTAAAATCCTCTGCTGAGGGCGGCCCCTATATCTCCAGCGGCCCCCTAATATTTTTGGGACCGCTTGACGATATGGGACCTCCAACATAAAACTCATATCTCCACACCTAGTCAACAAAATTCAAAACACAAAAACAAACACCCCCTCTCATTACTACAGCAACAAACACGAACAAAACAACCCAAAAACTCAAAATTAACGATTAAAACTTAAATTAAAGATTTAATCAACACCTATAATCATCCACAACATCACAAAGATTATTAATTGTAAGTCATTTCATCTATTTTCTTTCAATTTGAGTCTAGGGTTCATGATGAACACAAAAATTGAAATTGGGGAATTTTCATTTTTCTTTTAATTATTGTACAGTTAGGACTACTAGAATACAATGTATAACTAATATGCTTCCCGTAGATATAGGATTGGCATACATTAGTAAGTTTGTCGAAAAATTGATTTCGAACCAAAACCCCAATTTTATTTTGAAAAATCACTCACGTTAGAAACATAATGAAATTATTGTTATGCATTGTTAATACAACCCAAAAACGTTTTTAAGCACATGCATAATAATCTCATGAACAAAGGTCGAGATACATAATTCATATGTATTTTTTGACATGTTTGGATGAGCAAAATCAAACTAAGGAGCATTTGAATTAACTCTTAGGATTTTAATTTTAGGTGGAGGTAATCGTTACTCAACATTTAGGCATATTTAGGCACACACTAGAAACAATGCTCATAACATATTACAAAAAAAGGTAATAAAATGTAACTTTATTTTTTTAGGAAACCATGCCTCGCAAATCATCTGAAGACTATAAAAATACAAGACACTACATTCTAATGATTTCCCATGAATACCGTTCACTTATAAAAGAAAAACTAAGAAACCTTGAAAGTCGCAACATTCATGAGGGTCGGGTGGTTTTTGATGACTTTACGGATCTAAACTATGTTTGGTCTTTGTTCAGCTTTATAGAATTTGAGTGTCTTCTTGAAATCAATGACCAAATTTGTCCTCGCTTTTTACTTGAATTTTATAGTCAATTTCAATTGAACTATTCTGACGAGTGTCAAATGTTTGTCGAATTTATAATTCAAAATCAATTCTATTCTTTCTCTCTTAAAGATTTTGCACAAATTCTTGGCATACCTTGTGAGGGTGCTTGTGTCTTTACTGACAAATGGTCACTTGACGAGTTGGCATATGGTGTCCCTTCGAAAGGTCCATATCAAACCAACCCTCCTTCTCCTGATGACATCATTTCATTTACTCGAACTGATTGAGAAGGTCAAGTCACTTGCATCCTTCATGAGCAAGAAATTGATGTCCAAGATCATCAAATTCTCACCCGTGAAATTGTGTCTACCTTAAAACCTTTGGAAGAAATTATTAGGGAAAATGTCTTCTGTCTAGGGGGTAAATCGGGACCATGTTCCCGCGTGTCTTTGTTACATGCTCTATTGTGTTGCAAACTCTGAAAAATTCAATCTCGCCTATTACATAGTGAAACAAATAGAGTGGGTCACTAAACAAGCTAAATTCTACCCTATGGTATGCTATTAATCCGTTTGTTTAAATTCATCATGAATGAGAATCCTGAGTTGTTTAAAGAGTCATATGTCTTATACGATCGTGTCATGAATCCTCTTACCGCTCAACAAGAGTGAAAGACTAGAAAGGATCGTGGCACGAGAAGAGGTCGTCACTCTACTTTTCTTCCTCCGCCTTTGATCAACCATCATCCTCTCATCTTAACGATGATGATGATGGGAATGACGAAGGAACCTCGCATGCAAGCACTCCTTCCTCCATTTGCTTTATTTACTCTTTAACAAATGAAGTCCATTAAGTCTTTCAAAACCTACCTAACATTAACCCTCACTTTAAACCTTTTTACACTCGCCAAACCGAAATCATCAATCATCAGGTGCAGTTAAGAGATGAGTACCGTGGTGGATTAAGGTCAATCGGGAAAGGCCTCAGAAACTTGTGGAAGAACATGAAGAAGTGAGAAATTTGGAAAATTGCTATAAAACATTATTTATCTTATTTATTACTTTATTATGAAGCTTAAGTACTTAAACTTATATTATTTAGTGATAACTTAGTATGTAGTACGGGCAACATAACTTGCCTTGGATGATTTTTTTTAATTTTATCATCCTAAACACTTGTTGCATGTAACCTAATACACTATGGTCACTCATATGATACTATGCATGTTTATCTCATTAGTCAACTTATCAACATATGTTTATTCAATAGAATTTAGAATAATTGATGTTGTGAATTCGACTATTAAGCATTAGATGATTCATGATGAAATAGGATTGACTAAAAAGGGAAGAGTTAAGAAATTTTGTAGGATTTACAGAAAATAAAAAAAAACTAGAAAATTTTCTTGTCTCTAGAGAACGGCCCCCATAAATAAGGGGTGGCCCCCTAATATATCTGGGACCGCCATATATATATGGGACCGCCATCAGAGTCACAAAAAATCTTACTGTGACTACCTGATTTTATGTGCAGTTGACTATTCTTTCTTAGACCCAGCTAAACTTCCTGTATTTTGCTAAACCACTTTTGGATTCTATCCTCTTAATCCTCATGCTTTTCTACTTTGATCCTATACTTCCTAATTAAATATGCCATCCTTCCCACTCTTCTTCCCATCCTCATCTTCTTCAAATCTTTCTACTATAGATTCTACTCAAGCCTCTTCCTCCTATGTCTTTAAGAAAATCAAACTCACCATCATACCTCCAAAACAACTATTTGTTGATCTCACAAATGATGATGATAACCTCACTACACCTTCTCCTACAACAACTTCTTCGTCTCCAACCCCTCTAAATTCACCATCAAAAACTCCATCCATAAATCAGACCTCATCAAGCTAAGAGAACATATCTTCTTCTTTTCAATCAAAACTTTAAATTTCACCACCATCTCCACAACAACCTCAACCACCTATCATGGGTCACCCTCTTTACTACAACTACCATGAATACCATAGGTCAACTTGCATATGTTGCTCTCACAACCAAACTCTTTTCTTAACCTTAAGAGATGAGATGAACATCATGTTTGCTCATCTTGAGTATCTTCTCACTACCGCAACAATCACCTCACACTTTCCACCCCAAACCTTTTTGCTAAAAAACTCATCCCCTATAAATCATGAATAATTTAGGACTTATGTAGTCTTATCTCTCTATATCTCATGAAACACGTTTAGATTGTAGTGTACCTTATGGATTAATGGTCTCTTGGGTCGTATTAGCTCTATTTTTATTTTATGTGGTATGAATGTATTACTTACATTTGCTATTGTATGAGTTTCTTGATTGTTGAATGAAACTCTCTTTTGGGTGACTTGAATCCAATGTTATTTCGTAAGATCGATCCCTTGGTGCCCTAAACAAAGGGGCATACATTAAGGGGGAGTCTTGATATCGTCGACTTCTTTCTTTCTACAACTACTCGATGATCATCCTTTTTGAATTCGACAAAAAGGGGAGAAATGGAACAAAACTCATTAATAATTTTGTAACTTTTAATTTTATACAAAATGAGTTTATATTTTGTCATCATCAAAAATGGGGAGATTGTTAATACAAGTAATGTATAAAAACGTTATTTATATTTTTCGACCTCTCAACGTTTTGATAATAACAAAATGTAAAAATGTTGACGATAAAATTAAACGTTTACAAATTATTAATCGTAAAATTCCATTTCTAAGATTAGTAATCACTTAAGGTATGAACAAACAAATCATTAAGCATGTTTAGTGATCAAGAAAATATTTTTCTCTTATCCATCACATTTTTATAAAAGAATTTCACAAAATTAATTATACAAAATATTTTCTAATTAAAAGAAAAGTTTTATTAAAAACTTAAAATTTGAAATTCAAATTTTCCCTCCAAAATGAATGGTTCCTTACCAGATACAACCTTCCCCGCAAAAAGACAAAAATAGGAGCGTATTCTACTGGGCGGCCCCTAGATATATCTAGGACCGCCAGGCCCGGCCCCAGTGACCGTTGGGTTTTCCTGCCTATAAATACTGCTTCATTCACTGTAGAAAAACATACCTCTTAGCATGAAATTTTCAGATAACTTTCTCTCTCTAAAATTAACTTTCTCTCTCTAAAATTTCCTTTCTCTCTCTAAATCTCTTGATCACTAACATTCTTAGATCTTGTATCAAGTAATCTAATCTCTTCTTCTCATCTCTTCTTTCTCATTCAAGTGCAAGAGAAGAACATTCATATTCGCCAAGAAACAAATTGTTATTTAGTGATCTCTCCTCTCTTCTTCTAAGTACCAAATCTCTATTGTAATTATCTTGTGTATTTGTGTAATTTGGATAGTGTGTAAATCCGATAGTGTAGATCTTGTGATTGTGTAGTGATTGTGAAGTGGTAGATTGGCTCTAGCTAAGATTAGGACTCGACATTTAGCTTAGTGTCGGAAAACAACATAAGCGACGTGTAAACGTTTTTCTCCGCCTAAAGGAAGCTTGTTGACATAGTGAAATCTTGAGTAGGATACTCGGGGAGTGGAGTGGCGAAGAGGTGCTTCGTAGCCGAACCACTATAAAATCTTGCCATCTTGGTTTGATTGTTTCTTTCCTACCTCTTCATATTATTGTCATTGTTATTTAGCTTTAGTTTAGTTTGTTATATTGTTTGTTCATATTGTGAATTGGTTAAACATACAACTCGAATGTAAATATTTTGAAAGCAAACTTTTAAAATGAAAATGAACTTGTAAACTATTCAACCACCCTTCTAGTTTCCACACCAACCATTTCCAAAGTCTATTACTGATTGTGTTGTTTTATGGTTGTAAATTATGATTCAGGTTTTAAATTTATATGTTGTTGACTTAACCAACAACAACACTTTAACAGGCAGTGTACCCCGTCGGTGGTAGTTTCGTGGTAAATAGGGTGTCGATCACTAAGAGCAAGAAACACTTTCAATTTATTAATACTTTAGTTTTTCTAATCTAAGTTAGTCTAATCTATGTTAAACCTATGATAAACCTATGTTAATCCTAAATCTAATGGATAAGGGGGGTTTTTCTGTCTAAGAGACTGGCACGGGTTTACTGGTGACTAAAACGAATTCAAGACACACTAAAACACACGCAAGAAAATTAACAGAAGATAAAAGAGCGGTCTAGCCAAATATAAGAAAACTGTATTAACCATTATTAATCCAATCAGAATGTTGGTTTGTTTATTTAGTGCAATGGTTATTTATCTCGAGGTGGCATATCATTCTTAAGATTAAGAAGGTACTTCTTCCTTAAACCTAGACACGTAGAATTCTGTCATAATTAAACGCATCCGCATAAAGCATCCTTATTTGCTGATTATAATCTATCTTAGGGATTAAAGCAATGGTGATCTTGTTAAACCCTAGCTCATGGAGACTTTACCCACTTACTGCTTAATGGCAATTCATACACTAGTAGTCCACTAACCAAGTCTTTACCAATTAATCGAGAACATACTCGTTGATCCCAAGGTCACCTGTTGGTCCAACTAAGCTCACAATCTAAGGGCAAAGATAGGTCGTTATTGGTGATCCTATTGGTCTAGATGTATAAATCACTTTATGTAGCTATCCTGGCATCTAGATTACTTGGTTTGTATCAATAGATCCAGTTGAATGATAGGTCGCATAAAAAAGCACGTAAACAAGTATAAATTGATAAACATAAACAAGCATTCAACGATAAATTAAGCAATCGAGATAAACAAACCAAACATTAAGATCTTCATAATATTGGCTAATACCCGAAGGTATTAGCCTTCAAACGTTATAATTAATACAAAAGTAATGATTTAGCGAAGGTAAACTAACCGAGTAAATGAATGATACCAAAAACTGAACGATTACAAGAGTATAAGAAATTACACGTTGTCTCCTGTGGAATTAATCGTGTTGCAAGACCTCTTCTGCTCTTCTTCTCCTCTAAAAATCGATTTTTATGGTTTAGGTATTGAGAATATGATTTAGCACACTTAAAACTCATTTTTGAGTTTTCTATTTATAGGGTCTGGAATATAGTCGATACAGCGTATCCAAAGTCTTGGATACGACGTATCGGTATATGGTGTATTGGTTATTCCTGGATACGGCGTATTGGATCTTGTTTCCTTCGTGGTCTTTGATGAGTGCAGGTACATATACGCCGTATCTTCCTTGATGGATATGGCGTATTGGTTGTCAGAACAGTATTCTTCAAAATATCTTTGTTTAAGCTCCAGAATGCGTTCCTTTTAGTCAATCTTCACTAAGTACTTCGTAATTACTATAATTCTTAAATACAAACGATTAGGTAACAATTCTTTGCAATAATTATACAAAATGGGTTAATTAAATGGGATAAATGATGCTATAAAATAGACGTTATTTGATATCATCAAATATCCCCTCACTTGAATCCTACTTGTCCTCAAGTAGCCTTTAGAAGTTTATGAAAATGTATCCCTAAGGATTTTTCCGTTTAAGCATTTATTTGATCTATTACAAGTACACAACCAAACACCTTACGAAATAGGAAGATGAAAACACTCAAATCACTCAACTAATCTATGTGGTAACATGTAACTAATTTGATCAATTGCTCGATCATGACGAGTATTCTATCATAGGCTTGGCAAGGATACACATCTCCACCACTAGAGCTAAGGAGTAGCAAGTTTATAAGGGTAAATATGGGTTTTTATTTATAAGTTTAAGGGTTGATCATTCTACAATCTTTCACCAAAAGTACCACACCAACAAGGCAGCTGAAGCACACATACATGGCCGTAACGATAGAATCGACCTGTGTGTTCGATCACATCCTCATTCGAGTTTAACTAAGGGTTAGGATGAAGAATGATATAGGGTAGGGATCTTCTAACTTTCACCAATAGTAATAAACCAACAACGCAGCTGTGACATGCATACATGGCCGTAACGACGGAATAGACATGCATGCTCGTACACATCCTCATTCGCGTAAAACCCATGGTTAATGATTAGGAAATGGAAATAAATTGTTGTTAAATAAAAATTACGAAACAAATAGACTAGGTCCAAGATATAAGTTGCTACACACTTTCTCCCGACCGTTACCATGAAAAAGACACAACTATTTACACACGTCTTGATCATAGATCAAAAACAACAACCTGAGTTGCCGTTCCTGTAACGGTCAACTTCCCAATCATCCCATACTTTACATACTTTACAAGACAAGTGGCGATATCTACCACTTTATACAAAACACTACATCGTTGACAAATAAGACGCATCAACGAATAATCGATCATTCGTATAATTCCTTCGGTAATTGCGAAATGATTATCTTCAAACTTTCCTTCTCTTTTTTGTTACGATTTTTTGGTTTTTTTTGATTTTTTTCCACTATACTATACAACGAAACTCGGTGTAATTTCACCATCTTCACGATCATAATAACTCCGGATAATTCCTTCGATAATTCTTCATTCTTCGAACGTACCAATAATTGCATTGGTAGTAAAAATACATGAGTTTTGACTACTTTATACATTCCCATTTGCAATGTGCAAATTTTTTCCCAACCGTACCAAAGATAGAAAATTGACACAAGACTCGAGAAATACATACTTTACACTTAAAGCAACTAGCAACTGATAAATGGACTTAATCTAACAGGGTAGGCTAAGGGGTATCTTACTCTTATAGTAAGAGTAAACAAAAGGATTATACGGGGGTTAACTAACCAGTGTAGTGAGTTAATAAACAACATGTATAGGATTTTTGGGTGTAATCCTAAATATTTTCCTTAAGTTACTCCATCTGAATCCATAGTACTCATCACTGTGATCTCGAATAGATATACCAAGCCAATTTCTAAACTTTACAACATCATCAGCACACTCATATTTTGTGGAATTTGGGTAAATATTTGGAAACGGATAAGGTTAAATCCTCACAATATCTAATAAGTGTTATTGTGTGCAGGTTATGTATCAAGTAATTTCACAAAAGTATGCTTGAATTTTTTTTAAAATTTTGAGCATAATTTAAGCATTTTATGTGAAAAATAGGACAAGTATGCATTCTAATTCCCATCCCTCTACTTGAATTATACAACGTCCTCGTTGTATAAATAAAACATTAAAAACGGGAATTAAAAAGAATTAGAATGAGAAACTCCCCTGATATTTTGCTCTATAGATTCTCCATGTTGAGTTTATTGAGCAGGAATTCGTGTTGAACAGCCATCTTGAAGTTTCAAGACTCCAACACTTCCAGATTTCCAAATCGTAGATTCTCTACCAACATTGTCGATTTTTTTTCAGCGAGGTCCTGTGCAAATTATAGGAAAAATGAAGCATTCCTATCTTGGTACCTACGGTTAATTTAAACTAAACTAAATACTAAATACAGGTTAGTCTGCTTAACTAAATACTAAATACGAGTCAGTCTGCTAAATACGCCATATCATGTGCATGAATACGTCGTATTGCCAGAAGTGACAATAATGTTTTAAAGTGCATAAATAAAGGACTGATAACATCAAGACAATCAGTACGCCGTATGGTATGGAGCGGATACACCGTATTGATGTCTGGGAAGACAGACTCGATAAAAATAAATAACAATCCGGGTTGTCTCCCGGGAAGCACTTTTCTTTCAGCTAGTCCTTAAGTTAGACTTTTCTTTCCTTCATCTTTACTCCATCTCATGCACGTTAATACCAAATTCATTACCATTGTGAATGGTAATCATTCCTTTAAACCATTTTGAATTAATCCCAACTTCTCTTAAAAACGGTTCGCCAAAAATAACATCGCCCATTCCTTCATCACAATAAGCATCCATATCTTCTAAAACTGCAAAATCTGTTAAGATAGAAAAAGTTCCAACAAATATAGGTATGTTCATTAAGGCTCCAACTACATTGTTTCCCTTGTATTCCAATTTGTCCTTCCTTATAGAATTATAAAACTTTTTGGACATCACATTTACGTACAAGATAGGGAAAAAATTAGCGTGTAAGAATTCAAAACCTATCATGCAAGAGAACTTCAAGTTGTGGGCACAATCAATACGGGTCTTCTTATCGTGGTCACAATTACTAGGATATCTAAAAATTTTGCTAACCATTTTAGTATCATTCCTAACTCTAAATTTCTCAATTACCTCACCTTCCTTAATGGTAGGCATTAAATCATCAACTTGATTTCTCCTAAGTTCTAATGGTACATTAAGATCGTTTAGTTCTATGTAATCCTCAAAGAAAGGGTCTAATGATCTATTCAACACCAAAGTCTCTCCCATTAGCCTAGCTTCTAAATCAAGTTCCATTCTTTCTCTTAACCTTAGTATATTAGACCCTCTTAATTAAACTACTAGCAGGTTTAACACTTTTGAAAATTATTTTCTCTTCCCTAACTCTCAAATTAATCCTCCTTTTGAAAACATCAATCTTAGCATGGGCGGTAGACAAAAATGGTCTTCCGAGGATCAAGGTCACTTTGATATCCTTGGGCATATCAAGAATTATAAAATCTACGGGGAAAACAAATTTACCAATCCCTACTAGCATGTTTTTAGCAAATCCTTTTGGATATTTCACAGTCCTATCTGCTAATTCAACTGTCAACTTAGTGTGAGCTAATTCGGCTAAACCTAAGTTAAGGTAGGTCGAGAGAGGCATGAAACTTACGCTAGCTTCTAAGTCAGCAAAGGAATTATTAAAGCAAACATTATTAATAAAGCAACATAAAGTGAAACTCCCTGGGTCTTTCTCCTTTCTGGGTATGTAATTATTGATATGTGAAGCTCCATATGAGTAAGCTTCCGAAAATTGCGGTCCATATGATCCCTCCTTTTCTTCATAGTAGTAACCATTCAAATGACTTGGAAACAAAATTATCGTTTGTTTTGTCTCGTACATCAGTGTACGGTTCTGTTCAATGGATACGACGTATTGGGAGGATCTCATACGGCGTATCGGGTATGAATCAGCTTTAACAATAGTTGAGATCGACTTGACATGGTCTCGCGGGTACTTCTCACCGAAGGAGGCACTAGGAATGAAGGAGGCGGGAAGCTACCGCTAGTGGAGCTCGGTAAACTTCCAAATCCTTTTTTCCTGTAGTACCTTGCTCATTTGCCCGATTTGGACCTCTAAAGTTTTAATCAACGCTCCTTGGTTCCTTATGGTAGCATCCGTTGAAGCTCAGATCTCTTTTCTCAAATTGGAGTTCCCCTCATGTCTTTTTACTGATTCACTCATAAACTTGCTCAGGGTATCTTCCATAGATTACCTTCGTTCGTGGTATGAAGGGTTGGCCTTGTTCCTTTGGTAGAATCCCAGAGTTGTTGCTCTATATCCCCCTCCTTGAAAAGGTGCACTAAATTGAGTGTAGTAAGCTTCTTCAAGGGTTTTCCCTTCTTCCTTGAGTAGATAATCTTTGGTGTAGTGGGGACCTTTACATTGTTCACATCCTACTTGAGCAACATAAACTTTTTCATTTACTTTCTTGATTTTTCTTCCAAGATTGTTAAGTTATGCTTGTATGGCTGCTAATCCATCAGAAGTTTCAGTACTTCTAGTCCTTAATGTTCCATTTTGCCATTTTTGAGAGTATTCAGCCATTTCTTGGATGGCTATTTTCGCATCAGCAACAGTCTTTGATGGTATGGCTCCTTTTGAATCAAGAATTTATCTAGTTGGAGCATCCAATCCATTATAGAACAAGACTACTTCCTGCAATTCTGTTAAATAGTGTTGAGGAAACTTCATCAAGAGTTCTTTAAATCGCTCCCAAGGTTGATAGAGGTTTTCATCCGGTTCTTGCTGAAAGTTGTTGATCTCCTCCATTTTCTTTGCAGTACGAGCAGGTGGGCAATATTTGCTTAGAAACTTTTTCTTCAGATCTTCCCAAGTTGTAATCAAACTAGATGGTTTGTTTCTTAGCCAATCACTTTTGGCTCCAGTTAAGGACATAGGGAAGGCTCTAAGCATCACTTGGTCTATAGTAATATTAGGGATGTGGAATAAATCTACGATCTCAAGAACTTTCTCAATATGTTCCTTCACATCTTCATGATCCAAACCACTAAAGGTGTTGTCACGTAGTTCCTTAAGAAATTGGCCTTTTAATTCAAAACTATCATTTTCCTCGATATTAGGCCTAGCAATTCCCGATCCATAGTCAGCTCGAGTTTTGCTCATGTATTGTTCCATAGTTTCCACCATTGTTTCCACAACTTCTTCCTCCGAATATTCTTCTTGGTCAGAAAATAGATCAAAATTAGGCGATCTCGATTCGTCAAGACTTAGTGTCTTGAAGTGCTTCCTATATGATCAAAATTCTTGTTTTGGATCCTTGAAAGGTGTAAATAGTTCCTTAGTCAAACTTATTGTCATGCACTACCTGAAACAAGGGATAAACAATCAGTAGGATAGGCTCGGGAGAAAGAAAACACAGATATAAAAAATTAAATGCGAAAAACCAGATTTGCTACTGTATCAGATAGACAATATGCCGTATTCAATGGAACTGAATACCCCGTATTAACCTTTTTGAATGAAAACGCTGTATTGGATTGAAAGTTAGATACGCCATATCCAATGGAAGTGGACACACCGTATCGGTTTATCGACAAGAACAGTGTATTATGAAAAACAATTAAAACACGCAAACAATTAAACACACAAATATACAAAATATACCGAATTATACACTAATCTAAATTACAGTAATCCTAACGGTTAGATATAATCTAATGTTAAAAACCAAAATATCAAATAAAAATCAAGATTAATTTTCACTCCCCAGCAGCGGCGGCAAAAACTTGAGTGTGTCATTCTGTGGTTGTAAATTATGATTCAAGTTTTAAATTTATATTTTGCCGACTTAACCAAAAACAACACTTTAACGGCAGTGTACCCGGTTGTTGGTAGTTTCGTGGTAAGTATGGTGTCGATCACTAAGAGCGATAAACACTTTTTATTTATTAATACTTTGGTTTTTCTAATCTAAGTTAGTCTAATCTATGTTAAACCTATGCTAAACCTATGTTAATCCTAAATCTAATGGATAAAGGGGGTTTTCAGTCTGAGAGACTAGCATGGCTTTGGTGGTGAGTAAAACCAATTCAAGACACACTAAAACATACACAAGCAAATTAATAGAAGATAAAAGAGAGGTCTAGCCAAATATAAGATAACTGTATTAACCATTATTAATCCAATCAGAACGTTGGTTTGTTTTTTTAGTACAATGATTACTTATCTCGAGGAGGCATATCATTCTTAAGATTAAGGCGGTACTTCTTCCTTAAACCTAGACACGTAGAATTCTGTCACAATTAAACGCATCCGCATAAAGCATCCTTATTCGCTGATCATAATCTATCATAGGGATTAAAGCAATGGTGATCTTGTTAAACCCTAGCTCATGGAGACTTTACCCACTTACTGCTTAATGGAAATTCATACACTAGTAGTCCACTAACCAAGTCTTTACCAATTAATCAAGAACATACTCGTTGATCCCAAGGTCACCTGTTGGTCCAACTAATCTCACAATCTAAGGGCAAAGATAGGTCATTATTTGTGATCCTATTGGTCTAGATGTATAAATCACTATATGGAGAGCTATCCCGACATCGAGATTACTTGGTTTGTATCACTAGATCCAATTGAATGATAGGTCGCATACTAAAGCACGTAAACAAGTATAAATTGATAAACATAAATAAGCAATCAACGATAAATTAAGCAATCGAGATAAACAAACCAAAAAATAAGATCATCATAATAATGGCTAATACCAGAAGGTATTAGCCTTTAAACGTCATAATTAATAAAAAAAAGTAATGATTTAGCCAAGGTAAACTAACCGAGTTAATGAATGATACCAAAAACTGAAAGATTACAAGAGTATAAGAAATTACACGTTGTCTCCTATGGAATTAATCGCGTTGCAAGACCTCTTCTGCTCTTCTTCTCCTCTAAAAATCAACTTCTGTGGTTTAGGTATCGAGAATATGATTTAGCACACTTAAAATTCATTTTTGAGTTTTCTATTTATAGGGTCTGGAATATGGTCGATACGGCGTATCTAAAGTCTTGAATACGGCGTATCGGGGGTTTCTTGGAGTAGGGACCAAGTTTGATATCTTCAAGAATATTTTATTTTCATATAGCTTGAATACGGCGTATTGGTTATTCCTGGATACGGCGTATTGGATCTTGTTTCCTTCGTGGTCTTTGGTGAGTGCAAGCACAGATACGCCGTATCTTCCTTGATGGAGACGGCGTATTGGTTGTCAGAACAGTAATCTTTAAAATATCTTCGTTTAAGCTCCAGAATTCGTGCCTTTTAGTCAATCTTCACTAAGTACTCCGTAATTACTGCAATTCTTAAATACAAACGATTAAGTAACAATTCTTTGCAATAATTATACAAAATGGGTTAATTACATGGGATAAATGATGCTATAAAATAGACGTTATTTGATGTCATCAATTACGCAGGCGTGTAACATGTCTTCAAGTGTCTGAATGGTTCTTACACTTTGTCCATCAGTCTGCGGATGGTAAGAAGTACTCATATTCAACTGAGTACCTAAAGCTTTCTGGAATGCCTGCCAGAACTGCAATGTAAATCTACCATCGCGGTCTGAGATGATAGAGATCGGCACTCGACGCCTTGAGACCACTTCTTTCATGTAAAGTCTCATCAGTCTCTCTATTGAATTTGTTTCTTTCATTGGCAAAAAGTGAGCAGACTCGGTATCACAGATTGTACCAATAAAACACTAAGGTATCACATAGTGATTCTCTCCCATTTCCACTAAGGTATCACAGGTTGTACCAATAAACCAAATGATTTTTGGTGCTCAGCTTTGACCTTCGAACACGTCAAACACTTGCTGATGTAGGTGGCAATATTTGCTTTCATGTTGGGCCACCAATACAATTTCTTCAAATCTTGGTACATCTTGTCAGAACCTAGATGGATTGAATACTTCAACTTATGTAATTCGTGCATAATCAAAGCTCTTAAGTCACCAAAGCATGGTAACCAACTTCTGTTTACTAAACATAACGTTCCATCTGTACGGGGTTCAAGTTTCTTCTTGAGCATACCACTTACATCTTTTGTCTTGAAATTTTTTAGTTTCTTTGCCTCAGTCTGAGCGTTCAAAATTAATACGGGAAGATCCAAACCAATAGTCATAACTAAGGCTCAAACTCATAATGTCTTGATCCGTTTTTTTTGGCTCAAAGTGTCAACCACTACATTTGCTTTCCCCGGGTGATAACGAATTTTGCAATCGTAATCACTAAGAAACTCCAACCAATGTTGTTGCCTCATGTTCAACTCCTTCTGATTAAGGATATGTTGTAAGCTTTTATAATCAGTGAACACGGTACACTTGGTTCCATACAAGTAGTGTCTCCAAATTTTATGAGCAAACACTACTTATCTAAATTCCAAATCATGAGTTGTGTAATTCTTCTCAAGAATCTTTAGTTGTCGAGAAGCGTATGCTATAACCTTCTCCCGTTGCATTAACACAGCACCTAAACCTTTAGCGAAGCATTGCAATAAACTATAAAGTTTTTGGTTCCTTCGGGTAAAGCCAAAATTGGTGCACTACATAATTTTTGCTTCAATAATTGAAAAGCTCCTTCTTCTTTGTCACCCCAATCAAACTTCACACCCTTCTGGGTTAGTTTGGTCATTAACTTGGCAATCATTGAAAATCCTTCAATAAATCTTTGGTAGTAACCGACAAGACCTAAAAACTGGCGAATCTCCATTGGTGTCTTAGGAGATGCCCAATCTTTTATGGATTCGATCTTGGCGGGATCCACGTAAATACCTTGACTATCAATCACGTGACCGAGAAATTATACTTTAGGGATCCAAAATTCACATTTAGAGAATTTGGCATACAATTCCTCCTTCTTAAGCAACTCTAAGATTAACTTAAGGTGCTCCTCGTGCTCTTGCTGGTTCTTTGAGTAGATCAAAATATCATCGATAAAGAAAATTACAAACTTGTCCAAATATGGTTTGCACACCTGATTTATGAGATCCATAAATACTGCCAGTGCATTGGTCAAACCAGATGGCATAACCTGAAACTCGTAATGACCATAACAAGTTTTGAATGCGGTCTTCGGGATATCTTCTTCGCGGACTCTCAGTTGATGATAACCCGATCTTAGGTCGATCTTCGAGTAGACACTCAACCCTTGCAGTTGATCAAATAAATCATCAATTCTTGGAAGCGGATAATGGTTCTTTACCGTTAGCTTATTTAATTCCTGGTAATCGATGCACATCCGGAATGATTCATCCTTCTTCTTGACAAACAAGACCAGAGATCCCTAAGGTGAGGAACTTCGTCTTGTAAAGCCTTTGTCGGAAAGCTCTTACAGTTGATCTGACAATTCTTTCATCTCGAATGAGGCTAATCGATAAGGCGCCCGTGCTACAGGTGCAGCACCAGGTATCAAATCAATTTGAAATTCCACTTGTCGGGTCGGTGGATCACCCGGCAAGTCCTCGGGAAATACTTCAGGGAAGTCTTGAACAATTGGTACATCCTCAAGTCGCTTCTCCTCCGACTTGTCTTCAGCCTTCTTCTCGGTAATTTGTGCCAAAAAGATACGACATCCTTTTAGCAGATACTTTTGAGTCTTAGTGCAGGAAATGATAT
The DNA here is from genome assembly GCA_026074375.1 of Tanacetum coccineum. Taxonomy (NCBI): domain Eukaryota; kingdom Viridiplantae; phylum Streptophyta; class Magnoliopsida; order Asterales; family Asteraceae; genus Tanacetum; species Tanacetum coccineum. The sequence continues at coordinate 14,087 of BQNB010006145.1, read as the reverse complement.
TTAGTCGGGACTCGCTCCCATGTTTGCTTCCGTTACCATGAATATTTAATGTCTATTGCCTAAAGAAACATGAACAATCTTTTCGTCACAGACAATCACGGCGTGATACAATGATAACCAATCCATACCGATTATAACGTCAAAATTACCAAGTTCTATGGGCATGAGGTTGATATTGAATGGGTGATTTAACAAGTTTAACGTACAACCCCGAATGATAGTATTAACTCCTGTTATTCTACTGTCGGCTAAGTCAACGTCATAACTATCGTCTAATGTAGTTGGGATGATATCAATTAGTAAACTAAATGCAGTCGACACAAAACTTCTATCGGAACCAGTATCAAATAAGATAGAAGCATAATGGTTATTGAGGAGGAACGTACCTGTAACAACGTTCGAGTCAGTGTTGGTTTCACCGCCTCCCAAAACATAAGCCTTTCCACGAGCTTCAATGTTCCCAGCCTGATTTCCACAGTTTTTGTTCTTCAATTTTGGGCAATCTTTCTTGTAATGCCCTTGGATTCTACATTCATAACACGTAACAACCTTCTGAATCGCCCCGGGGGCTCTCTGGTTGTTAGTAGCAACTGGACTTCTACAGTCATGGGCCAAGTGGCCAACTCTTTTGCAGTTTGTGCACTTTGCAGCACACGGCCTAGTGTGATAGGCCCTGGCTACATTTTGCCTCTTGAAAGGCTGTTGTTAAGTTTGATTTTTCCTTATGCTGTCATCAAGCTTTCTTTTGTTCTCAACTTGTCTTTCAGCAATAGTACGAACCTTTTGGTCCATCAGATCATTAGCAATCTCGATTGCTTCTTGCATTGTTTTTAGTTTGGATGCCATCACACTACCTTGAATCATGTCGGGAAGTCCCCCAACATATTTCTCCACCTGATCAGACTCCTCGGGAAACATTCTTCCACACATCAAAGCTAATTCCTGGAAATGTTATGTGTAGCTCACAATATCTGTTCCCTTAACCTTCAAGTTCCAAATTTCAATTTCCAGCGTTTTGATTTCACTTCTTGGACAATACTTGTTGGTCATCATTTTCATCAGTGTTTTCCATGTCATTCCATAAGCAACTTCATGGCCAATAGTCTTAACTTGGGAGTTCCACCACGTTATTTAGATGTAGCATACTTAATTTGGCACTCAACGGTGCAGTTGCTTATGTAGAATACATATTCCCTTTTCTCGAACCAATGAGTCAAACCTACGACTCCTTGAGTACCCTTATAGTTAAGGGGTTAACAGTTTAAGAAATCCTTGTATGTGCATACACGAGCAATATGCACGGTCCTTCTTCTGCCACTCCTTGAATTGTAGATATCATCACCATTTCCACTTCTTCTGTTAGCTTCATAATTAGCCAACGCATCAGTCACGCCTTGGGCTATCAATGCCTTAATAACAGCATTCAGTCATAGGAGTTTTCTTTGGAGCTATTTTTCTAAATCAAAAAAATATAATAACCGTGAGATTTAATACAATCATAATCACGAGATGACATAAGTACAATATGTAAAATGAGATCACAACACACAGTGAAATATATAATAGAAATGAGATCATCAATGACATAAATAAGTCAACATTATATATAACAACATCGATAACATTAATGATAGGTTTGGTTACAAAATGACCAGTACAATTAGGTTACAAAATGAAAAATTCGATCCTGGAGCCATGCTAGCTGGGAGTTACCCATAATACTTAGCATGCTATACAAGATAGCTAACACATGATACAACACTAACAACTACTACCGGCGTCAGTTGGTCCATCCTAGCGCTCTGCATCACTAGTGCTCTCTAGCTCTCTAAATCTGTCATGCTGATACTAAATGTGCCTAGTCAGTCTGTCACCATCGTTAATCCTTTGTCTCTGCAGCACTCTGACCTTAGCATGCAACGTCATGACCTCAGTTTGTAAGGCTAAGAGCTCGACATGTACTGCCATGTTACAATCCATGACCTGTGACTAAGCCTGACGAGTGTACCTAGCCTCGCTCTTTGCAAGCATAGCCGTATGACGATGATATCGCCTCTCTCTCCTAAGTGTGGATACCTGAGCCTGTAGCAAAGCTCTCTCGTCCTGCGCATCTTGATGACGCATGTGGAACTCCTCACTATCCAGTCTCTGTCTGGAAGAAAGGTCAGTCATGTCCTCCTTGACCTCCTCTAAGGCGATCACAATCTCAGTACCTTAAGCCAAGGAGATCCCGAGCTATCTAGAAGCAACAGCTGCCGAACTCTCTCCAATCTTAAACCTACAAGATGGAGTAGTAAATCCAACCCTCTTTCTAAGCGGCATGTCTGCCTCGGGAATGATATCCATACATGTAGGTGATGGTAGAAGTAATGGTGGATATGGTATCAATGAGAGTGGAGATGATAATGGTGATAATAGAGATGGTGGTGGTGATGGATGTGTGGGTGCAGAATCATACTCAGCAATGAGTGCCTCAGTAGATGCTGCTATAGGTGGTTAGGGTCTGACAGTCTTCTATGCCCTACGGAGACCTGTTTGAGATACTGGAATAACAGTGTATGGTGATCTAGGTGGTGGTGGTGTAGCAGCAGACTCATCAGTCTTAAAAGGTCCTGTCTCCTTAGTTGAGGGAACAGAATCAAGTATAAGTAGTGCAGAGTCGGCCGGAGCTAGGTGCTCTTCCTCCTCCTCATCATCATCAGAGGACTCCTCCTCCTCCTCCACCTCAGCAGCATAGTAAACAAGATCCATCTCGGGATCCTCCTCAAAGTCGTTCACGATCAGGTCTGAGTTAGCAATGTAGCCGGGTGAATCAGCAGCAGGTGAAGCATCAGTAGGTAGTGGTTGATCCTCTGCTGGTACCTCATCATCAGATGGAGCCAAGTACTCTGGGTACTCGGGAGCAAGAAAAAGTGAGAGTGGTTCCTGCTCAAGGCACTGTGGTGCAGACTCGGGTGCCTCCGGCTCTATCAAATGAAAACCCCATGGTGGTAAGTCACTGTCGGTAGATACGGACGTGTAGGTAACTATAGTATGTGAAGATGACGAAGACATAATTGCTATGACAATCAAAATAATTTATATAAGTATATTATATAAGATAAGTGTAGTAATATACTCAATATAATATAAACATGTATATAGATCATGTAAGCAGTCAATGCAAACAAATAGTGTATGCTTGTGAAAAGTTTTATGTGATGCAATGTTTATGAAAACGGTTATAGTCTAGGTAAGATATGCAACCTAGTTCTCTATAACCTTGGCTCTAGATACCAATCTATAACACCCCCAAAATGGGTCGTAGCGGAATAATGATCCGGGAGCGTTACTTCATGAATACATTGCACAAGATATAAGAGAACGACTTCTAAATGAGTCATTTTGAAAAGGTACATTTGATATCCAATGATTGTTTGTTACAAAAGCACACTGCTTTAATCGTTCATCCATGTGAAAACGTAAAGATTTTGATACATAACAAAATATCGTAAAATGTAATGCAATAAATCTTTAGTGCATTTAGACTCCAAAATGATGCTTCCAAATGTATCCATGTTCATGTACACTTATTGACCTAAGAAAAACATGCTTTAAAACGTCAACATAAAGTTGGTGAATTCACAGGTTTATGTATGTATATAAAGCAGGACCGCAAGATCTCAAGTATGTAATAATGTAACACATACAATATCACAAAAGTAATTATGCTTGCGCTAAGCTCATGACACTGAAGCTACAACATGTATGTACTTGCAATTTAATGCCAATAATGTGCCCGTGTAGATGCGCAACCCGCAACATCCAAATATGACATGGTATACGTCCGTTAGTTCGGTACACCGAAGCTAGTGAGTGCTACTCACCCGAACGGGGATGTCAATCAAAATAGATCTATTTATAACATTCGTGCTTACACCAAGTAATTAACAGTTCATGATTCATGGGCATAGTGGGTTATCGCTACTTAGGCAAACTTGTAATTTGTTTAAAAATGTACTTGTGTCTAAATGTAAAGCAATGCATGTTTCTCACCCCGAGAGTTGCAAATATATTGTGATCGTGTAAAATGGAGCTATGAACTCACCTCAAGTGAAATGTATTGATTATAGAAAATCAATGAAGTGAAACGTCACATATGATCTGAAATACAACCTAATTAATTATAGGTCGTATAAGTGCAATGTATTAAAAATAAATACAACAATGTATATTATCAAGTTATATTACCACCTAAGAGTTTTGTTTAGTTTATAAGTGTTGAAACAATATTTACGTTATGTTCATTATTAAATGTCTATGTAAATGTACTCGTAAAATATTATCCTTGTCTGATAAATAATTATCATCGATAATGCTTGATTTAATATTTTTATTATTTTTGTAACGGTACCTTAAATAGTTTAAATAAATTTATAAAATAATATTTATAAAGTTAAAAACTTGTATAAATATTATATAAGTAATACTACATTATTATGTAAGGTTTTTATAGTCCAAACGGACCCGAAAGCACTCGAAATCCCTATTTTAAATTTCCAACAGCTTGTGTATTTTTAATAATATGTGCAGAAAATTTTATATAAAAGTTTTCTAGTTTCCAAGTTGATTTACTCACTTTTAACACATATCTAGACTTTGAAACTCGCATATTGAAAGTAAAACATCATTCTCGACAACTTTTTAGTTTTATACTTAACCCGAATCGGACCCGAAAGCCCTCAAAATACAGTTTTAAAATCAGATCAGACTCGCAGTTTTCTCACAATTTTAAAAGCTGTCAAATAGTTTATATTTACCGAAAATCTTGTAAAATTCATATCTTTTTCGTTTTAACTTTGTTTTTCGAATTCTTTATATTTACGAAATCGTCTTAAGACGTGCTAACACATTTTTATGTTTATAAACTGTCTAGAAAATCATGCCAAAATAGATTGTATAAACTGTCCAAAATAATTATACAAATGTATTTATTTTATGATTTTTGCCATGTTTTATTTATTACAAGTCCACTTAGATTTAACAATGCAACATTTTTTGTATAATTATAGTACACTAAATTATAATCCTCTAAATTACTTCCAATGTGTTCATAAAAATATCAAGAATAATTATTTATTTATAAAACTATATAAATAAATTTGTAACAATTAATTATATAAATTAACCACACTTGTAATATACCAAATAAAATGTGTTGCATTCTAACATATTTTCAACATATTTTTACCATAAACATATATTTACTTGATTATGCATAAACATTGTTTTAAATGTAAACTTTATAAAATATAACTAGATGTTGATTTAACTATATAAACAAGATGTATATAAAAGTAAGTAATCAAAATGAAAGAGTAGAGTTTTTGTGTGAACCTTGAGTGAAAAATGAAGATGATTAACACACTAAACCTATGAAAGCCCTAACTTATTTTGTATAACCCTTGCTTCTAAAACAAAACCCTTAACTTGCAAACCAACTTGATACATCTTAGATTAAACCCTTAATCAACCTTGTATACTTTTAATATTGTAGAAATGGAAGCTATGAATTTTTGTGGGTGATGTTATTGAGTCGTGTGCTAGGGAGAAACAAGAGAGGGGTTTGTGAATTTTTGTAATTGCTAAGTGTATGTGAAAGACTTGGAATAGGATCCTATTTATACATAAAATATCTAGGAATACCATCAACACAAAACCATAGTATAGGAGGCGGGGCAGTTTAGAGGTGACAATGAATGAGGAAAGAGTGGTTTTGTAAGGGATTTGCATGGTGGTGTAAGAAGAGTTAGTAGGACATTGTAAGAAAGGTTGCTTGTATATGTAATTAACACATGTTAGTTTCTAGAAGGAAATTTTGTATCATTTCTTTGTGTTGTATGCTTGTATTCGGCCTAGGTGTTTATATGTGTAGAAACTTTATATCTTTTAGGTATTGGGTATAATCGTGAGTATTTGGTTGAGTGTAGATAGTTAGAATGGTTTACATGCATGCAAAAAGGTTCCAAAGTGCGAAACGTAAACGTTTTACGTAACGTATAAAAATAAAATATGAAAAGTTATATATTATTTTCGTAAAAATAATATAACACTTGCTTGACGTAAACTTTTATTTGTTTGATGTCGGTTTACGTTAATTGTTGACTTTTGGTTTACGCGATTTAACTTAACGGTTGAAATTAAAAGTGTGATAACCGGTAATTAGCCCAGTGTTAAGTATTATAAAATATTATAATTTCGTATTTTGAAGTCTTTTGATCTTGTCAGTTTTCTTGATGAAAGCTGAAAAGTTGACTTCAGTTGACTATTTTGCGTAAAATGGTTATGGTTTAACTGGGAGTTTGTTGGGGTCTTGAATTTCGGGAGAGAATCACTTTTGATTCTTCTTTCTATTTCAGAGTATTTGGTTTGTATTTTAAGTAATTCTGGGAAGATTTCCCACGATTTCCTAAAAATCGTCATACGGCGCATACCGGCACGAAAGTTTGTTTGGGAATAAGTTTAAGTGATTCAGAAGTGTGTAATGAGCTTGTTTACTTAAATAAATTTATGATTTAGAAAATGTTGGTTTAAAACGTAAATTGTTGGTGTGTGATTTGAAATTTTTCTAAAAAAGAGTCATTTTTGTGAAATTCGGTAAAAGACTGTAACGGTCGTTAAAGTGTAAATTTTAAGCAAGTTAGTTTTGACAAAGCGTATTTTGGGGATTTAAAATGTTTTCATAATTGTGAGGATGGTTCGGTTGAGTTTTAAAACAAAAATTCGATGAGTTTATATAGAACAAAAATTCGATGTTTTCGGATCCTGACCGGAGGATCGCATTTGAGAAAAGAAACATAATAATTTATGAGATGGCAACGTCTAAAATTGAATTTGTAGCAGATTAGAGAGCTGATACTGTCGTTACAAATAACCTAGATTGTATGGAAAAGGATTTAAAAAAACAGGCAATGGGAATATTGAAATAAAACAATGGGTAAGCATTTAAATCATCAAACTTTTGAGCTTATTAATGATACTCGACATGAAAAGAAAGTGAACGCGGCTAGCAGCCCTCCTACCTAAAACATCTCCTAAAGCTTTAGAATAGGCTCTGTAAGGGACAGAGATGCTATTTTCTAGCTAGGTGTCTCAACCTAGTACGGATTTCGGGGGGGGGGGGGGGGGGGGGGGGGGGGTGGGGTCCCAGCAAGTATAGGCTTATCACCCACCTCAAAACTATGTACTATTCACCTAGAATCATTCAAGTTTGAAACTAAAATAGCACAAAAAGATAAAAATCAATACTCTCTGTTTTTCATCTTTCTTCCTCTTTGCCACTCATCTAGATTCGGAAAAGTATAATTAGATCCGTCATCTCTACCTCTCTAATTGCTACGCTTATAGATGATCAAATCATTAGTTCCTCTCAAGCGAATATTCTATCATTCTTGCTCCTCGAAAAATCAAACTCACAAAGAAGAAATAGCGTTCTAAGAGAAGAAGACGCGTCTTCTTCAGAGTACAACAAAAATAAAAAATTCATCCAAAACGTAATGACCCAAATGCAATCGATCTCAAGCCTCATCAATATCTCTCTCAGATCCTCACTCTATCCAATGATTCATGATTCTGTCCTTGTTCAGACCGAAGGTCTTCCTAATCGATCTCTGGCGTCTTAAATTGAAAAAAACTCGAGAATAAACACTCTACATCAAAGAAGCCATCTTCGAACAAAATCCCAATCTCTCAAAAATTATAAATGAGATCTTGGTCATCACCATCCAACCAGCAGGGATGACAATGACAATCGTCTAGTATCAGTGGGGCCTCAAGGGGAAATAATCTCTCATCTCAGTCAAAACATTAATCCATACGACAAGAATCCAGTAGGGTCACGGAAATTATCAATATACTAGACACTCTCATACTCCTCGAAGTCAAATAAACTCGATCTTGCGTACATCTAATAACGTAACTCCGATTCAAATAAGACAATTGTCTTCGTCACAAAAGAAATTACTAAAGTCTTTGACTGCCCGGATCGATCTCATCACAAACTCAATAAGCGTAGCACAATAATCAGATCAACGAATGTATCGCTCTTTATTTACTCTCGTCCATAAATTTAAGCCAAACAAGGTACTGGATAAACTCTCATAAAAACAATAAGAATCACCGCTCTTCATGTCAGAAACATCTCACAGGGTCAAAGAACGGTCATATAGTTTCTTCTCTCTCTGATCTCTAACGTCCTCTTGTCATTCTCAAATCGCTATCTCTGGTTCTCTGTTATCTCTCGTCTCATTTTTTCTTCTCTTCTCTCTCTTATCTTTCAAGTGCGATTCCTGCACTTCTCGTCTCCATTCTCAATCTGCAACTCATCTGCTCTCTCTTCTCGTTCTTTCGTTTAAATGTGGACGAACAAAGGAAGAACCAGTAGAAATCATGGACCGCGAAGTGAAGCAGCTCAAGCAAAGTCGAATTCCTATTGTCAAGGTACGATGGAATTCCAGACGAGGTCCAGAATACACTTGGGAAAGAGAAGATTTCTTCAAAAGAAATTACCCGCATCTTTTCTCGAGTAATAAGAAGACAAGATTGAGGAATCGAGCACCGGGACGGCGCTCCCTTAAGGAGGGGAGGATGTAACATTCCGTATTCAAGGTCATTATTTACTCCGAGCTTTATTTCTATTTTCATTTTTAAGCGAGTTATTAAATTTTACGTTTACCCGATTTAGTAAGAAATTCTCGTTTTTAGCTTTGCGTGAGCCGTAATTAGAAATCTATTCCGTCTTCGCATCGTAAGTGATTTAATAATCTCATATTATTCCCCAATAATTATAATTCTCATCATTTTCATTTTCCGTTGTGATTCGCGTTTCCGAATTTTCTTGCTAAAACTCGCGTTTCTACCTTAAACCTTACATTTTTCTTTTATAACCTTAACCTACACTTTAATTAAACTATCACAAACAAAAATAAAAAAAAATAATAATAATTTTAGCCTCCCCAAGACCCTAAAACCGGATTTACCCTTTCCCACACTCCACCATACTCCATTTTTCCATAAAACCACTCATTACACTTCATTTCCCATACATGCAAACTAACTATTCATTTCACCATTTCAAAAGTTTTTTTTTCTCTCCTTCTTCTTGGTCCTTGGCTGCTGAATTCATACAACACCACCATCACCATCTCACAAAATTATTCAACTCATTTTAGGCTTTATAACACCATCCTCTTGCATCTTGCAAAGTTTGGTATAGTTTCTTGAAGATTTGAAGGTGTTTAGGACTAGTTTTCTTGGTGATTCTTGAAGCCATTTGATTGGGGTTTTATTGGGAAAGTTCTTGGTGATATTTTAGGGCTAAGTAAGTGTTCAATCGCTGGATTTAAGGGTTGCATTGGTTTGGACCAGCCCTAGCAAGAAGAGAGTGTTTTTGTTTGTTGATTCTCTAGCTCAAATCCACCCTTAGTAAGATCTATTCTTTATTCTCAATTTTTATTTCGTTTTTGGACCATGCAAATGGATGTTAGATTCTGAAAATATTAAGTTTTTATGTTTACTAATGTGTCTAATCATTAGTTATGGCATTGTGTTAAATTTTTAAGAGAATAAAATGATGTTTGGATTGGATTATAATAGAGTTATGAAACTGTTTTTACAACAGTAGCAAAACAGATGGATTACGAAATATTTTTGGTAATAGGGTACCTGGTAAATTTAATAATGATGTTGGTATGTGTCTAAGGTATATGTGGTTAATTGGATAGAGCCGTATCTCCTCCGGATGAGCTAGATACGGCCAATTTACTAAAACTAGTCAATTTTTGCACTCAGTTGGGAAACGGGGTATAACCCCATATTTTTGCACTAACTTTCTGAAATAAAAAGTTGTTCCCTGTAGAGGACACTTAATAGCTACAAAACCATCTCCAAGTTGTCTCACGTTTATAGCATGATAGATTTTGATTTAATGGTCATTTCGTGGTGAAAATATTCAGAAAAAACTTGTTTTTGCATAGAAGGGTAAAAATGTAATTTCACACAGGATACATTGACCCCTGGACAGTGAGGCCTGTATTTTTGAAAATGTTGACTCAAAATGCTTTCTTGGAGGTGAAACCTCATGCTCATAAGAATTACGGATTTGAATTTATGATCCGACAAAGTTGTAAAGTTTATTCAGAATTTATACAAAAATTTACTAGACGTAAAACCAAAACGGTAATTTGTGTGATATGACGGGTAAAGAGTAAAAGTAAAAACATGGTATGAATAAACATATTCATACAGATTGGACACATTTGATTTAGGGTAAAAATTGGTCCAATAAAAAAAACTTGAATGCAATGCCATGCTAAAGATCGGACATAAGTAAAACTTTTATAAAGTCATCATTTGATTTCATCTTCTTGCAGCGTAAGTATAGATTGTTTACTAAGTCGCACTTTTATTTTAGGTCGCCTCTTAAGAGTATTTGTCTTACTCCAGCTCTTATATACTTGAATAATACCGTTCGCTTCAAGGTATTCCAAGCCCTCGCCTTTCAACTTTTAACTGTATTTATAAAACCCTGCGAGGGAGATACATGCTTGTTTTATAAACTGAGCACAAGAACTTTATGGGAATGCCTGACCCTGAATATATAAAAATTGCATGCGTAGCTATTGCCAAAAGACCTCACATCATGAACTGTTAATTGCCTATAATGGGTAAGCACTATACAAATAAATATCTCTATTGGGTTTGACACCCAGGTCCGGGGGGTATAATCGAATCCTTTCGACAACCCAGTCAACGGACAATTTGTATTTAGAAATTAGGTATAAGGCAATAATACCTAGTTATGGGGCAACGTGATTTACATACAAGATATGTGTTAACGTCAAGGCTTCGGTGTCATGAGCTTATTGCAATAGAAACTTGAATAATGGCTTGTCCGTACAACAAGTCACACGATGAACAAAAACTTGTGTTCTCTTTTAACTCTTACAAACTCTATGGATTCACTCAACATTATTGTTGACTTTTTAAGCATGTTTTATCTCAGGTAACCAAGGGTGAAGGTCGCTATGTACGAGGAGTCTCGCAAAGTTAAGAACTTGTATTTGTTCCCATGTTATAAACCTCATTAATCCAAGTTTTCAAAACTTATGTTTATAAAATAGGTAACGATTCTGTGGGACGTATGTTAATCACTCTGAAATTTCTTTAAATGGAACAATGTTTTTAAACGTCTCTTTTTGAGTCGTTTTCTATATCCGGTTGCAATTGTACTATGAATTAACACCCAATGTTGTATATTCCGCTGCGTGAAATTTGGGGGTGTTAAAGATTGGTATCAAGAGCTAAAGGTTATAGAGAACTAGGTCAAAAAAAATTTTTTTTTTACCTAAACTATAACCCTTTTATGCGCGCTAAGACTCCTCGAAGCCCTTGTGTTATTCACGATCATAGTTTTTCTATTTTGAGTATTTATGCACATTTTGGGTGCATTACTATTGAATATTCATATAATAAATATTATTATATGTAATTGATATATGTATATATATATATCGATTGATATGCTTATCCGCGAAAGCATCAAGAATTGTTTATTTAGATTTCAAAAATGAAATTTTTATATGTAACAAATATTATTTGGCATATTCATACTATTTATCGATCATCATGCATATTCCTGAAGCATCGTCATGCATTCGCATTCTCATATAAATTATTATTCGTATAGTAATCCTTATTTATTTTACGCAATTTGCAGATCATCATGGCCAACCTACCTCCAAACAATAACGAGTTCGCGCTAGCTGCGGAGGCAGCACCAGACAACATGAACGGTTGGGTCGAAGAGGAAGACCCAGAGATGGAGGAGGAGGAGGAAGATCCGGAAGAAGATCCAGAAATGGAAGAAGAAGAAGAAGAAGAAGAGATGGAAGCTGATGAACAATGGGACGGCCCAGAATGGATACTCCCTTATCAGGGGGCGGACCCACTTTACCCTCCGCCACCTGCATCGGACTCTGAGTCTGAGGCTGAGGCTGAGAATGAGGCTGAGGCTGAGAATGAGGCTGAGGCTGAGAATGAGGTTGAGGCTGAGGCCGAGGATGAAGTTGCACCCATACCACCTCCTGTTCCTGCTAATCCTATACCTGAGGCTGCTACAGTCGGTACTTGCAGACTAATACCAATTAAGAGACTCTTCACTGATACTCAGGTTTGGACGGGATCATCGTCCTCTGCTGCTGCTGGTCATAACCCCGAGGATCTCACGCCAAGTCACATCAGGAGTGACCTGGATGCTCTCCATCGCAGGGTTAAGCATATTGAGGAGGAGGATGTGCGTGCTGATAATAAGCGACTGAAGATGATGTTAGACTGTAGTGAAAACCGCACTAGAGATGCTTGGAGAGAGAATGACCGGGCAACATGGCATTACCATCACTTGAGACGTTGGTCTATTATGGTTGAGAATCTATTACCACCGCGTCTGCAGTATCGAGAGCCGCCATATGCTCTACCTGAGACTCTATTGGCTCCTGTTACTCACAATGATCCTAGAGATCCATATGTTGCTGCACGTGATGCTGCCACTGCTCCTGCTACTGATACTGATGATGCACCTACCCAGAAGGAGACTTCACCATCTGAGCCACGAGGATCTCCACCTCGTGACTCTTAGTAGTTTAATTTTATTAGTAGTATCTTTCAGTCTGTAATCACTAAACTGAATCTTCAGTTAGTGAATTTATGCCATTGGTTGTAACAATTTATATCATTTTGTGAAACTATGCAATGATGTATTAACCCTTTTTGGTAATGAATGATAAATGGCTGTCTTTTGATTTACTACTCGATGTTGTTATAATTGTTGTTATTATTGGTTCGTTTGTATATGATGTGATTATGTCATTATATAAATACTCATTGAGGCTTCTTTGTGTTGTGATAGAATCATGCCACCAAGACCAATGAACCAAGCGGCTATCGAGCGACTCATCACTGAAAGGGTCAATGTTGCTGTGGAGGCAGAACGAGAAAGGCAAGCAAATGCTAGGAGACAAGAAACAATGAAGCTAGGGGCCAAGGTGGGGCTCTAGCTGCTCGAGAATGTACCTTTTCGGGATTCATGAAATGCAACCCTACTGTCTTCCATGGACATAAGGGAGCCGTTGAGCTAAGTAGGTGGTTCGAGAAAACAGAGATGGTGTTTGGAATAAGTGAATGTGCAGAAGCGAGAAAAGTCAAATTTGATGCTGCCACACTTTAAGGGCGTGCCTTGACGTGGTGGAACTCCTAAGTTGCGATGATGGGATTAGAAGCTGCTAATCAGATCGGTTGGACTGAAATGAGAAGGTTAATGACAAAGGAATTTTTCCCCGTTAAGGAAGTGCAGCGAATGGAGCACGAACTGTGGAATTTGAAGGTCAAGGAGTTGGACATAACTGCTTACACCAAGCGCTTTCATGAGCTGGTACAACTATGTCCGAAAATGGTCCCGAGTGAACGCAAGAAAATCAAAGCTTATATCCGGGGACTAACTGACAACATAAAGGGTACAGTTATTGGATCCAAACCCATTAGCCTGAATGAAGCTGTGCGGATGGCACATGCCTTGATGGAACAGAAGGCTCAAGCTCTAATAGAAAGGATTACTGAGGGCAATAAAAGGAAATAGGAAAGCTCACAAGGTGGTAACAACGGTAACAACAGAAACAACAATAGGGACAACACCCGCCATAACTAGCAGAATAATCAAAGGCAGGGGAATGCGCGAGCAATGACCACCGCCCCTGCTGAGCAAGGTGGGTATGCTGGAAACAAACCATTCTGTAATCGTTGTGGAAAGCACCATTTTGGTTATTGCAAGGTAGTATGCAATAACTGTGGAAAGGCAGGCCACATGGCTCAAGATTGTAAGGGCAAATCTATAGCTACGGGTGCTAATGCGCGACCAACCGTGACGTGCTATTACTGTGGAGAAAAAGGACACACAAGGAACTATTGTCCGAAGAAAATGGATCCACAAGGTGAGGAAGCTCAAGGTCGGGCCTACGTGATTAGAGATGCTAAGAAACAGCAAGGACCTAATGTGG